>JAQGAE010000491.1:0-35545 GCA_034696685.1 Julus scandinavius | reverse complement strand
AATAGGCTTAAGTGTTGTAAACTTTGTAAAATTGGCTAGGTTCCAAATACAGGGTATCAGGAGCTGTAATTCGACACGTCCATTCACTGCGAGCGCGGAGTATATATTTTGGTTATAAGCGTATATGATAAACCCGTCATGTAATTTTCCATCTTTTTATCAATAAGCAGTCAGATTTAGAGGAACAAGGTCGTTTTTCAGCATTGGAATTGATAACGTCTTATATTTTTTCCTGGTGGCCTATTTATGATATAATGTAATTAAATAAATGGAAATTGCAAGTGACCTATAATGGGCGGCTAATATTGAACAAAACAAAACCTAGCATTGATGTAAAGTTATCAAAAATTGAAATATAACAGACAATGTGACATAAAGAGGTCAGGAATTGACTGATAAAGGTTACTTGGTTCATTATTATTAATTAAAGGACGAATCGAAGGCATCAAGGCAACAGTGGTTGTATACAAACTGTTCCTGGTAAAATTTTTTGGGGTATTGTCAACAATAAGGACTGAACTCAATTTTGACAATTTGTGCCAGTTACTAGTTTAAAATCATTGGACATTTTCGACAACTCCGACTGCAATGAAATATTTAGCAGGCAAGCTCTTGCCAATATTGAAGAAACCAAAATTTAAGGATATACAATGTATATACATATGTAGTTCAAAGATCATGCGTATAAGCAAATAAATATTTCAAAATATAAATTATTTATTACTTTTTTTTTTTTTTTTTTTTTTTTTTGGGTTATTCCAAACTAGCCCTTTTGTAAGTGAAAAACAAAAATGTTTATTGTTGCTAGGGAATTCGTAGTTTCACAAAAGATTCGCATTATGCTATTTGATATTCAGCGGCTGTTAATGTTTCATAATTGAAGAGTCAAAGCGTCTCACCAAATAAATAGTTTGGAAATACCATAAATAAAAAAAAGGGCATGTTTCTGAATATATAATCGCTATGACTATTCACGAAACCCAATGATATATACTACGTGTATACATGTATGTTTAGCTAATCAAAATACACCTTGAACTTAATTTTACTAATTAATGCACAATACATCGTATACTGTATGTGACAAAATTAAAACTTCCTACACGAATAATGAAACTGAACCAACGCAATTTTTTTTTAAAAATACTTCAATGCAATATTTGTCAGGTTTCACTGCTGACATTAAAACAATATATATTATATTCTATTTGCTACAAACGTGCCATAATAATGAAGCAACAATTAAAACTTTTCTAAAATCATTAAAAAAAAATTGTAAAAAAACAAAGGTGACCTTACAAGACTATCCCTTCAGGGCGCTATCAGTTTGGAAAATGTTTTATTTTGACACCTGATTGGGCCTCGCAAAATTATTTTAGACAGCTTGATATGTAGCTCCTAATTTATGAATATTTATTAGTAAAGAAGCAATTGCACGTCAGCATTTTTTTTTTCAGTATAAAAAACGACCTCGTATTAGTTTCAATATGAGACACATTTCTCGACAAACAGTGTGGCATGATCCATTGTCTTACACATTGAAAAACAACAGGGATAAATATGTTGAAAGTATTAGGCATATTTTTTATAATTTTTGAAAAACTGCCCTAACTGAGAAACCACAGTTTTGTAATTTCAAAAGCGCTAATGATCTCGCATTAACCCTGTAAGGGCAGCACCAGGGTAACAAATCAACTGAAATTCCAACGAGTGAAAGCAATCTTTCCAACCACCAAGGTGATAAAGGCCCACATGCCAAGGGAGGAGTAGTCCAAAGAGGTCAGTAATGTATATAAAAAAAGCGCAATGCAAGGTGAAAAAGGGGTATTATCTTACACATATTCAGGCAATTGGAAATGTATCAAATGTGCAGAAACTACAAAACTGATGATTGTGACAAAATACAGGGATGAAACCGATAACTGTTCCAATACACTCCAAGAACAAAGTTACATATAACTAGTCACTAGTTCATCCAATACCAAAATTGTAATTTCTGCAACTTCCAGCACAAATTACAGTACTTAAAACTTTAATTAAAATCGTAGCAGGAGCTTATTGTTCATATTAAGTCCAGAAGTACGACTATTCTATCTAATCAAATTTTGTCTTGAAGCAAACTGTCATCCAGTTAGTCTTCAACTCCATCAATTGGAAATCACAGGATGCCGTCTTTTTCACATCTATGCAAATTACAATTCAGAAGCAAAGCTCAATTTTTTTTAAAGCAACCTTTTTGGCATGCGAATAATAGTTAGGATAACAACCCCATTCATCTGCTGTCAATGTGTAGACTAACGTTATTCACCATCTTTCTGATCATTAACGTTACTGAAAACAAAGTGTGCAATCATCACAAAAACAAGCCTACGCAAGGTAACCCTGCACAGGAGAAAAACAAGTTTGACGGACTTTGTGGATTCTTATTTAGCATAAAATAGGCAAACCAATGCATCATTCGCGTGTCATGAGAAAACATGTCGAACATCTTTCAAAGGATTAATGTTAAAGAAAAGATGGAATCTTATATCAAACGCGATAAAAGGACGTTGACAAAGAAGAAGATTATCAACTCTACCATGAACCAAAATAGGCATAATGGTTAACCTCCATGGACCTTCAAACATTTTCTTCCAATAATTTTTTTTTTAAAAATGCAAGAAGCAGTTTAATTCACTTCTTATAAAACAATAGCAAGGTTTATTTAATTATAAAGCTTAACATGCTTTAGCTAAGATGTTAATAAACCATTCAGCCTAATCTACCAGGTTCTTACTATGCATTTTTATAAGTCATAAAGAGCAAATGAAAAATGAATGTTCTGTTCAAGATGGTGCATGGTGATATAATGATATATATTAGATGCATAACCACATTAACTCGCGTATGGTTATGACTGTGACAGGTGATATGCATGTATGCGACAATCCAGTTTATTACCACGCTAATCAAGCTGATAATTTCAAATGAGTAGGTAAAACGAGTGTACAATGCACACCATATTCATAAAGAAATAACTGGATCGACTTGTTTTTGCCGTTATTAAGCAAATATTGAAAATCAAAAAGAATACACTGCAAACTTCGAACAGCGATAGACTAAGTAATTAAAAATCGGATTAAAACCAGAAACTGACATCAAGATGGCGTTCACATATGAAGAATACGAAAATGCGTCTACAAAGACCTTGGATTGAAGAAAAAAAAAAAGATTTCATATAGCCTATATATCAAATTGAACGCGGGGCTTCCATTTTAGGAAAAACCTTGAAAACTGCAAGAAAAGATAAAATACTTGCCAATGATTAAAAAATGGCAAAAAACACCTTAAATGCTTCCAAAATTTATTGTTGCACGTGATTGTAAGCTTCCAGGCTATTATACAGCGTGCCCATTACTCAGTACTTAAAATTATTCTAAATTAACTCAGCATTCCTGATTAAAATTCAATGGAGCGGTTGAAGATATCCGGGAATACATATGTTAAATTTACATGATTTTTCCACAAATAGTTTAGCTTTAAGGCATATTGTGAAATTCATCTCAAGAATTCGGACAAGGATACATGATGGATAAGAAAATCATTGGAAATAATTTATGACCGAAGTGATAATCATACGTCTAGAAGAAAAAAACTTAGGGATGGACCAATCTTACAATTGCTCAGACACATTTCAAGCATTAAAAAGTTTACTGGCCATGAAGAAATTCAAAATTGTAGTTTAGTGCAGAGATATATAGTTGATCGATGAGGAATATTTTCAGATATACTTTTTCAAGTTTCAAAACAGTACATGCTGATTTTGGAATAAAATTTCAGTGAGTTATGCACAATTTCATTAATTTTATTGACAAATGGGATGCTGTTTTAAGGTACAGTATGTTGTGATCACGTTTTCAATGAGGAGGATCTGCAACACGACGCCTACCAGTATAAATAAACTGAAAACCTGACCTGTTGACCGCCAAAATTCGGTCACTAGGGTCATGGCCTCCCAATGTCATAACTTTCATAGTGGTAAAAAAAAGCTCACGTAGCTCCCTACTAACCAGGTGGCCTGAATGAAGGCATCGCGGTTGCAATACAACTTCACAGTCCATGAAACAGAAAATAATCTACATTCTGGGTTAATATTTCCTTCAACAAGATTAGCTTGAATGGATGCAATCGTGCTAAACGTGTCAGGTTAAGAGCTGCTAACAAGAGCAGCCTAGTGGGTGGGCAACCAAACAGACTAGACTACCTGATACGTGATAGAGCATTATCGCACTTCATATATATATATACACTACATGAACATATAAGCAACACTTTATCACGAGGAAGGGAAAAAGTTGATTCTAGATGAGTTTATGATAACCCTGAACCCGAAACGTACTCACCTGATAAGTCGATGTTAACACGACTGAATGGCTGACGTTTCGAGCCAATTTGCACTTTTATTCACACCAGTGAATTGTGCTTTTTTTG
This sequence comes from Julus scandinavius, assembly GCA_034696685.1. Taxonomy (NCBI): domain Eukaryota; kingdom Metazoa; phylum Arthropoda; class Diplopoda; order Julida; family Julidae; genus Julus; species Julus scandinavius. The sequence goes on along the minus strand of JAQGAE010000491.1, from coordinate 31,075 downwards.
ATGAATCATTTAAGGAAACGTTTGACAGTTGCTTTTTCTCGAACGAATTTCATTGAACTCTGTGTATTTAGAGTCGTTAAAGGGAAAAAATCCACCACGAAAACATGCGAAATTCGCGCAACATTTATGACTATCAAAGAAAGACGTGGAAATTTCACAATAAGCAAGTTTGGAATAAATCTCAGGAAAGTATTATTTACACTGCTGCTTTAATCAAAGCATTGCTTATAATTCCTGGATAACAATGTAGTTAAGTAAGGAATTAAGCACGTTCGGCAAACAATATCTTCTGGTAGTGTGAAAAGTGTTCCACAATTGTAACCTGGACAAATATCAAATACTTGTATTGTAGATGAATATTTATAGTTTTGCAGTTTTGGTTCAAATCATTTGAAACTGTAATAGCACTCAAAGTACTACATCAAAATCTTCATAGCATACAAATCACACATCATATTCTTTCACGGTATTTATAAGTACGCCTTTGAAGACAATTAATTTAGCAATTTGAATACGATCATAAATGGACAATTTACACGGTTATGTTACCGCTTTTGAAGGTAAACAAAGCGTGTAATTTGTTCCACAGCTCGAATGCAACCTACTCGACCTCTGCTTAATTGAAAAGACTTGACCAAAATTGTGTTACCGCAATGAAAAAATAAATAATGCACTTCAGGAACTTAGATTACATATAAATTATGATAAAAGGTGTTGAAATGACGAACTTGATATGGCAGACTAAGCCCACTAATCAACGCAAATTAGTTCTAGGCCAAGCTTTTTGATAATCGCCGATGCACTAGAACATTACGTAAGTTCTTCATAAATTGAAGTAAACAAAGTAGGTGTATAAAAGCAACAATGAATAATAAACCATTTCAACCATGAATTAGTTAAGAATAAATAATAGAAATATGTAAAAGAAGAATGGCAAATGCATAACCTGAATTTAAATATTTTTGTGAATATAATTAGTTAATCATTCTTTTTTTTTTTTTTTTTTTTTGTTTTTTGAAAAATAAGTAAACCTAATATGACAGGTGGCATAAATTCGCACTAAACGATGTCCGAAAATGAATGCCTGAACCTTTTAAAATGCAAGACATGCATATAAAAGCATTAGAAAACTGTGACATCTTTGTATTTACGTTATTTGAAAACAAACAGTACGGTTGATAATACTTAGTCACGCTCTGGTCAGTACTAGCAATTCAGTTTTTCACTGCAAAATGTAGGACGCTGGACATGGAGCTGATAAATGCTGTTTTTTATGACTTTTTTCCATCGAAGAACAAAACAGGCTTATTGCCGTCTACCTTTTTCGGTTTTCTTAAATGTGTCAAGATCGTAACTTTTTTTTATCCATATTTTAAAATTAATCAAATTCAGAGAATTTGTGATAGAAAAAAATGGGTAATTGATACACAGATTCTTGAATGCAGGAAATCTTGAATGCATGTCGGCATCATTATTTAATGCATTTCATAACAACTTGAACCAATATTAATAACTTTATAAGAAAAACAGGATTTTCTTTCCTAGTAGAAGATATATATCTAATGGGAATGTTTTCTAAAGTATGTATATGTAAATGGACCACTTGACAAATATTTGCGTCTGAAAGTCTATTGATCAGAATGCAGTATTTAAGCAAATAAAAGCTAATCTAATTCTCTAAATATTGGTCATTCCATATATAGATGATGACCATAGAGATGCAAACGTTTTTCAGTTTCGCTGTTTTAATAATACACTAGCCAACAAATATTTGCAGTTATCCTTTGGTATAACGTGTATGTATAGTTGCATCATTTTTGTTACGAAAGTTAGCAAAAACACAAGTTATAACTTGAACCTTCATTTTTTTTAATATAAACCAAGTGTATATAATTACATCAGCTGTCAAAACGAAAGTTGACAGTTTAGATGCAAGTTATGCCCACACGTAGATATAGGTTAATGAAAATGGGTCCGAGTGTTTGCACATTTTCGTAGAAAGCAGTGAAAGTTAGGGAGCATGACCTTCAGATGGAAATGCGATTTTAGTGACCAGAATAATAATTAGGTAGGGATAAAAAAAAGTGAAAGTGGTCAAGAAGATACAAAGAAGGTGCAATTGCAATTAGCCACGAACATGGGTGCTCCTTTGACGTCAGTATACCAGTTGGGAACTCCAAATAACATGGGACGGGACTGGTTATGTCAGTAACAAATTGACCATTAATATTTAAAAATATTACGTCTGAAATCCTCCAGGCACACCTTCATCCCTCAAATGTCAACAGAGAATAATTACTTGTATTTTATATAAAATGACGGATGGCAACCGCATACTATATCTCGCACATTTTGCACCCATGAAACATTGACAATTTCATTGATTCATCTATAGATTACTAGTTATGGAAAATACGTATATATATTGTTCTTGTACTTATAAATAAAGAATGTGACATTCCTTTGTAAAGTAAATTTGATAAATTTGACCAGTTTTGGGTAAAATTAGTTGAAGGTTTATCAAGATTCAACCTAACATTGAAATTTCAGCTTTTAAATAATGCTTATAAACGAATATTTGCTGGAAGAAATTTTAGAATAACAAAATAGTAATAAGTTATCAATACTTTTTCTAAAGTTTGTCATACAAATTTGCTATATTTAACAACCAACCTTATCAAATGCAGCAGAGCTTTAATAACGAAATGTGGATGCATTTATCCTGATATCAGGAATTCCCAGATAAAATACTGTATGCCCAAACAATTTCCCTTTGATCTACAATTTTAAGAAACATGTCCCAGTCTCAGCCACACCCGTTTCATTTATTTTATCCCATTCTATATTAAGCTGAAAATTCAGTTTAATTCACCTTGGCTATTTATGCCACGTTAATCCAATTTCAGCATGAATATCCTTTATGATTTCATAACATATCTGGCTTGATTCTCCAGTAGACAAAACAAAGCCATAATTTAACATATCAAGACTTACCAAAAGCATCAATCAGACTTTATGTGAGGGCATTTTTAAAATAGGTAAACCAAAACCAGAAAAGCGGCAAGGGAAATTTCTTATTTCTGTAACCTAGTGCTCTAAGGCAAATGGGTCTATTTTCATTAAGAATTCCAGTTCACCTATTTATTTTTTAGAGAGCTTTTAAAAAAAATACCAAAATAAAAGCATGCTAGTGTCTATCAGAATTGATAATGTATTATTTATTTGCGTATTCTGTATGCGCGACCGTAACTAACCGTATCGCCTTCCTAATTGCATTGTCTTATCTAATCTGATAAATTAGCAATTTCCGCATTTTACCTACGAACATCCTATGTAATAAGTAAATTGCAGTGCAGTGACTTTTATTAGGATATTTGTCCACTGGTATATTTAGCGTCAAATAATGCGAATTTGAAATAGTTAACAATACGTGTAACCAACTTTATAGTTTCCTTACAGGATTGAATAGACTTGCTCACTGTGTTCTTGATTAGCCATGCGGGTTAAGAAATTGTAGATTTTTTTTAAGGAAATTAGAAATGATAAGCTACTACTAGCATAAAAAAAGTTTAAAATACACAAGGAAATAGTATTTAAATACGCAGGCTTCGATGTAAAAATGTGAAAATACCGCTTCCTTGATCACCTAGCATGTCTTTCTCATCAACTAAGTCTAGTTTCAAAAAATCGGAGGAAAAAATTAATTACAGTGTAGTTTACATTTTGGGTTGGTTTTCATAAATGACAGTGAGAAGCTTCAAAAAGTATAACAATAATAATTATTAATAAATAGCGTCACCCAAGCATTTTGAAAAGTTCTTTGACACAATGAAAATCCAAAAAAGTATATTGTATCAAAAAATAATACTGCATGTAATGGCCCTTAGACCTGCACTACAATTACAGGATGAAATACTATAATCTGATTGTCACCATGGCATTTAGCAAGTTTTTGAAACTAATAAAAAGGCAGTTATTTTTGACAATTAACCCCAAACCACAAATGCGTAACAAAAAAAAATAATTTTAACTGGAGCAAAGATATATAGAGGATATGAAATTGTGAAGTACCCATACAATGCATGAATAAAGCACATTTACGACCAAAATAAAATCAAAAAAACTAAGCGACTTTGGATTTATGCTGTTAATATGAACTTAGAACTTTAGAAGAAGAAAAAAATCAGATCTCTAATTTAAAATATGAGCGTTGTCCAATTTTTATCAATTCTCCATCATTAATGGTATTTGCATGTACACCATGTAATATTAAATTTAAACAAATCCGATGTAGTATGTTCGTTAACATGCTTACTGCTTATTAAATACTAGTATTTAAAGGAAACTTCAGTTCTTCATGCAACATTCAAAGTGCAAAACAAAGAACAAGATCAAGAAAAACTATGAAAATGTAGCTGTATATCTTCTAGTCGATACCTGGGATGACATTTTTTTTCCAGAAAATATGGAAGCGGCTCTTAGACTCCTAACATAAACAAAATTAACCATTGTTCTGTTATGCACATTATCATAAACCGTAACATCCCTGTTTAATCCTTTATAACTTGCTGTAATTAGTTGTTGTAATTAAGAGTTATAACATTCCATAATGGAATCTTGCACAAAAAAGATGAAAAACATTCATCACTGTTTGCTGGTAAGGGTTCTCACCCTCCCTTCACGAGTTATCGCCATTTTTTTTCTTCAGAAACTGGAAATAAACGCAGTGCCTTGACCTAAGATAAGCAGTTGCAAGTTTTGTTTCATGAATCTCAATCTTCAAATAGAACAAGAGTTTCGCCTAAAATGAGGTTGACTAACCCAATGTCAAGGTTTTCAAAATGAAGAAAGTTGAAGTTCAACCTAAATGTCCACCTCATCATCACTTGCATTGAAGAAAAAAATACATTGAAAGGAATGCGATCTAATCTAAACGAAGCTGCATTTTCCAACATCTACACTGGTTTCAGTTGCACTGAACCTGCGTCATACATCCAAGGTAAGCATAGTACAAGATCTTTTGCTGACGTCTATAGAGCAGGTTGGTTTTGATTTCCGATTTTTTTATTATTAAAAAAAATAAAAACAGGTGGGGTGGGAACCAACTAAAGCCAGCTCGTTTTATGCAAATGACATCTTCAAGAAAAATATTCACTTTTATTCAAGTTATTAAAACCACACAAAAAAAAGAGTAATGGACTTGTTCTTTGGTGGCAGTACGCATGTCTTACGGGTTTTACATGCATCTAGGAGCAATTATTTTTAAAGTTCCATCCCCCAGCCTCAAGCTTTCTTAAAAGATGGTTCGCAATGAAAAAGTGGCCAGTTGTATACGTTTTAAGACACTTTCAATCTTAAATTTAGAGCAACATGCATTGCTTCTTAACTCACTTCAAACATGTATATGATTCACCATCAATGTTACTTTTCGTTGTTGCTTAGGCAACATTGTTTCATTAGGCGAATTCCCATGGCTTTATTGAAACTACTTAATGGCCGATAGATTTCGATTTAAATATATACTACCTTGTGTCTACCAATATCATGCAAATACACTAAACACCAAGTTTATGAGACAAGTACTGACATGCTGCCAAGTTAATCAAAATTCAAATCTATTGCTAACTAATTATTAAGTCATAATTTGTTTATCTTGACTAGGTCAAAACTTGTTTTTATTTAACTGAATATTTCGCAGTAAAGCTTAGCCTATTTTGAATCCATGTCAATAGGCACCTTCATGTAGGTGGCTGTCAGCTATAGCCGGATAAGCGCATTTTACCTGAATTTGATAGTGCGCATGCGCGAACGGCTGTTTAAATTGATCTGGCTATAAAAGCAGATTTCCCAAAGATGAAAATTTCAAAATTCGGTTATTCATAAGTTCTAGCTGATGCTAGTTTAGGGTTCATTGAAATTAGTGAATTAATTAAATCCGTGCTGGAAACTAATGTTTTTTTTATTAAGTAATATGAATATATATGGAATTTCAACGAAGCTCGGTTTACTTGGTAACAAAAAGCTATTCTTCTGACGAACGAAACCACACTGAGCAAAGAGGATATTATACATGATATATAGGACCCATGCTTTACTACAATTGTACTGAATTTATAATATAGGTACACCTTTTTTTTGCACTATACAAGCACTACACGACACTGACAAGAATATAACAAATTACCACGTGCGTGTATCGTGTTTCAATGACGATTTTGCAATTTAAATTCGAATTGGACGAAATTGCATCAAAAGAAACTGAGACTGCTATTTGAAAATAACAATGAAGTTTATTGGGCTTAATGGTCCCAACTTAAATGCCTGTTCTACTTTAAGTTCTACATAAATTCAATTCCAATCAAATACGAAAACCTTATTAATTCAAAATTGCCCATGGACATAATCGTCCTACATCTAAACTATATTAAGGGGAAGAAAAGGGGTCTGCATAACTGAAATACCATGGTATTTGGGAGAAAAATGAGATAACATTCGACAAACTGCTATAATTCTCAATTAAACGCAAGCCTCACGTACTGAAAACACAAGGAACGTTAACCACATTTCACTGACGTTACTTTTAAAACAGAGCTGACCATTTATCATTAAGTACATTAATTTAAAAACAAAGTTAACTTTTAAAAGGCGTTTGACTAACACTGATATGCTATTAAATTTTACACAAGTAATAGAGTTCTTCGCGCAAGATGCTAGTACAATATTTTCAAACATTGTGTCGTGAAGAGAGTCGAAAATGAACTTTCTGTATAGTAATTGTAAACAGAAACCAATACAAATTGATCATTATTAGAGCAGATTATTTTATTCGTTATTATTTCATTTTTAAAAACTAAAAAATTCTCAATAAGAAAAGTTATGATGTTCCGTCACAATTTTGGCTTATTATTTAATGTTATTTAGTGATGATTTTAATGCAATGAGTAAACAAATACAGGGCTAGTAACTATCCGGAAATTACAGTAAAATGAGTACCGTGCGCGTGCGCTCAACCGACTAAGCATGTCAATATTGTCCATATGTACTGCTTAACACCTTGTAGCATTAAACATTGTGTAAAAAAACTCAAATTAACATTCTTTTCTTTGTAAAATTAATTTTAACCATTTCTGCCTTTAAGCAAATTAAATTTCATACTAATGAAAATGTTGTAAATATCACGGACTTTGATGGCAAATTCCTTGAACAATCAATTACACAGGCATTTCAAAAATCATTACCATGCCTGACAACTGTCATATTTAACAGCGCAATCATTATTGGATTTGAAATACATTGGCATTCAGCCAAAACAACCACCAAGTTAAAACGTGTTTTTAATTGAGTCCCAATTGCGCGGTCTGGAATTCCAAACTCATTTATTGCACACAAAAAAAAAAAACGTCAATGTAAAAATAAACGTATCATTTTTAAAAGGCGTTTGACTAACAACCTGGATAAATTGCGTGCATATATCCAAAATTTAGCTAAAACTAGTGTAACAAATATCGTGTTCGATGGGATATTACATTAAGTTGTTGCATACATTATGGTAGTATTAAAGGTGTGTCGCATACGATTAACACCACCAAAAGTTATAAAACAGACCAATGAAAAGTCCATTAGAAAATGTTATCACCGCTATACTGACATAGCAAAACGATGAATTAAATTAACGCACAAATCTTAGCAAACTTTATATGGCGGCCATGTTGGCTGCATGCATGCCTCAAAGAGGCTTAACTGAGGTAAAACTAATATTAATAAAAATGATGACTTACCTTTGCGACAATAAATTCCACTATTTGTCTAAAGGATAGGAAAAGCGCTACACTCCCAGCCAAGAAAAGTATTCCGAGGAAGCCCAAGACGCCTGTAATAAAGAGAGAAGTGCTCGGCTTCTTGTATCTGGCGTGCATACTGAGTACAGTCATGGGATTGTAGCGGCTATTCCTCCCCTGAGGATCGCCGCTGATGATGGAGTACAGGGCCTGCACCGACCGATCTCGCATGATCACCATTTTAGATTAGTTTTTTGAGGTCGCGGATTAAAAAAACAAGGCGTTTAAAAGCGTAAAATTAGGCTAAAAATGTACTGTTCGCCAAAGCGGAACACCTCAGTTAAATATATTTAAAAAAAAAGGCTTCTGCAGTACACACAAAACGCACACACACACACAAGGATGTTACGGTTGCAACCTAAAATTGTCTCGTTCTAGGTCAAACGTTGGAGTGAACCCAACAGTGGGCCAAACAAAATCCGAAGAAGAGTCAACTGCAACTTGTTGCAATGTGGAACAACGACACCACCACTGCAACCAGTCTCTTGGAAGGCATTTGAAGAAGTATGTAGCACGGCCAAAAGCTTAGGTGTATCTAAGCTGGCAAGACTCGCGTTCATAAAGGTAAACGTATCGCCGAAATGCAGGACTGCAGTGACTGGTAGGTTGCCCTACCATTTAAAAAGGTGCAAAAAAGCAACCATGACCACTCTGTGACGTCGGCGAGAGTGTAATATTGACGCCACCTTTGCAAATAGATCAACATACGTAAACAAGGCAATCAAGTTGTCATTATGTAATTCGCTTTTTATGAGAGAATTCTTTAAAAAATGCCCACAACTAAGTTTTGCACTCCCGAAAATCGTCCGTTTGTCGTCATTCCAAATCGACTGGCGTTTATTCGCAAAAAAAACTACTATTAACGACAATGCAATGCGACTAATACCGGTTTCATTTGCCCCCAAACTTTCTCCTGTGTCTTGCACATTTATAACAAACTTTCCAATGGCGGGAATATCAAATGCCTTGAAGGGCAAAGCTACCTTCACAAGTTCAAATTACCTAATTTTATTTTTAAAATCAAAATATACGCTGTTGTCATGATAAAAGAAAATGTAACCGAATTTACTGTAGTAAGGCAAACTTTACATGTTTACTTACAATTTTAAAATAGTCATACGAATTTCATCAAAATTTAATGATCATTTTTGTTTCGACCATTTTATAACTTGGAAATAATAGAATCTGAAGATTTGTGGAGGCAATTTCTTCAATATTGACAAACAAGCACATGCCAATATTTCTATGGAAAGTGGTTAGTACTGTATATACATTTTTAAAATATTCTTTCTTAGTTTTCGTTTTGTCCTAATATGGCAAGTGATTTTTCCTCACGTTAAATTGTGAATTCTTAAGCTCATATTTGCACAATAGGCTCGGCTCACTACTGTAACAGGCTGTCTTACTCACATTAAAAACATTGCACTGAATAAATCAAGTTTATAATCTCCAATTAAAATAACTTCTGTCATAGATAAACAGCAACATAAGCTAGTTTTTCAAATTGCCCTTTCCGATGAATTTTCAAGAATTTCATATGCAGAAATATTGGAGTACTAAATGTGTCACGGATAAACGTGAAATAATTAGCCAGTTTCTTAAAAAACTGGCGATAAAATAATTTCGCAATGATAATACAAGGAACCAGACTGTGCAGGGTGTGTCCAAAGTAAGTTGCTGGGTGAAATAAGTTATAATGCCAGTGGGATAGCTGAGTCTTGGAAGATAAGTGTGGCAAAGAATCACAGAATGCAGTCATGAAAGTTTTAGAGGATGGACTCCAAGATGCATCACTTTAATATATTCTTTATTACTAATTTTACATGAGCATAAACTCTCGCACTAAAATACCAATAAAGAAACAATAATTTGTCATTCAGATCACGTTCCCGAATTTTATGCTGTGATTAAAGCTAAATTTAAACAGCGATTACAGCTATTTTGGATACAGGAAAAATTTGAATATTATAAATTGTACATTGCATATATAGGTGAATGACAAGTAACTTACAGACAGTTTACTGTAAACATGTCAACTGCAATCGGATGTTGGTTACCTTGAATCGTCTGTTGTGTTTACACATTTAAAAAAACAACGGACGAAATCATATATAATGTTGATCCGAACCTGCTTTAAACAGCGTCTACAAAATTATATGTAGAGCTGATAGTAGTAAACAAATTCATAAATTAAGATTTCGGTTGAAAGTTGATTATTAGAGATGATATATGGAGATGATTATTTTGGTAGTCAATGCACCATCTTACCGAGTAGAATTTTTTTTTTTTTAAATATATAAAATGGTATTAATTCTTACTAAATTTAGATCTTTTCAGTTCTAAAGAAACCAGGATATAACAAAACATTTTGACTGAATCGTTAAAGTATAGTACTGTGAATCTTAATGTCATCAATATGGCTATCATTAGCTAGTCAAATTTCAAAATGGATGATAAGGAGTGTAAGGTTGTAGCAATTAAACAACTTATTAACAAGTATGTATATAATATATTTAAGTGTCTCCATATGTATACATATTTGGGATTACTATACGTTGGGCCCAACATACATTTCATTCCAAGTAATGTTTCAGAGCTGCCAAACTGGTGAGGTAGCCTACTTTGAACATTTCTGTAACTATGTAAACTCATTAGGTTGTAAATAGAATAACTAAATAAGCAATTAGAATACTTTGTTCATACTTAATCGAAATATTCCTAATATTTTTAAATTTCTAAATCTTGCAATTTCTGTTAAACTTCCATTATTTATGATAATAAATAAAGACAATATTCAACTCTTGGTTAGCCATATTCTCGTTTCTGAATACATTGGGCCAAGTTTTCAGATTAACAAGTCTGTGAGAACAAGCATTAACATGAAACGCCACGTGATTCAATAGAGAGTTTATGGTGCACATGCGATTAACCGAGACTTCAGAGTCACGGCCGACTTACAGTGGGTTACTAAATACAGTAGATCTGCTAACTCTACTTCGCACTAACCCTTTATAAATGTAGTAAACTAAATTGTGTTTACATAGATGCCTCTTCAGATCATATATACGCGGATACTGCGACTGATTCAGGATGTAACTTAAAAATGAGTTGACATATTATATAATTACAACGCCTTCCAGGTTAATTTCTAATCCTATCTCTCAAAAAATATACTCTCCCAGATAGTACATGAAAATTTTGTTTCTCGTTTTTTTGTGGAGCTGTAATTCCAAGTAAAAACCGAGAAGGTCCTAACAACATTTTCTAATTTTGTTCTGATTCCTGAAACTACAAATTCCAACCTTTCGCACAAAAATACCTACATCCCTATTTCTGGCAATATATGACCCTGAAGCACTCTTTTTTATTATACAAAAATTAATTTTTGTAAGATTTTGAAACGCTAGTTTATATCTGCTGATAATTAAGATGATATCCATGAGCTAAAATTAAACGACAAGGCATTTTAACGAAGAAATACAACACACCAAAGCAATATTTTTGTTATAATTACCAATGCATAATTAAATACACGTATATAAAGAATTTGTATAGACGTCTAAAAATACTTTATGGGTACTTAATATGTTATCTTTTTTATTTATGTCCACCTTGATAAAGTATTTAAAAAGCAATGGCGCTCATGCATAAGGAGTGAAATGTTTGGCAAACCCAAGCTACCGGTAATTTGTTCCAATCCTTTAATTATTTCGACCATAAATAATCCACCAGCTTAGCACAGAAGTAGGTGTAACTGACTTTTATCAATGTTGATACATGCGAAATCAAGGTATATTTCATTGTTACAAGTGGCTAAGCAAAGTCATTTTAAAACGAATTCTGCAGTTAAGAATTTTGCAATGAAAACTACATACATATATAGTTTGACACTATCATGGAGACACAGCTGCCAAGCTTTAACTCAGATTTCTTAATGGTGTCCTTAGGCCTACAAGGCTCATGTTAATTAATATTTCTACAAAAAAAAAGAATATATATATATCGACCCGCGTCAGAGTTTTCGAAGGTTGGTTAAGAGTGTACACGTGATAAATCGGTGCTCTTGAATTTAATATAATCATTCAAATATAAAAACCGACTTTAAGCTGCCAGAGATTTTACCATAATACAGTGTTTTAAGCTATATTCAATTTCCAAAGTTAAGTATCGTGTTAGGATCGACCTTGATTAGTTCTTTAATGTCCAGTTTTATAACTCCATACTATCTGAAACGCCATCTTCTGTTTTATGTTTTTCCAGAAAAAAAATCAATTTAAAATGCAAAATGCATAATTGTCCGATTAAATTGGAACAACATTGAAGTTAACACATGGTTATACAATCTTATCAGCAAATGTATCGACCAGTTCGACAAGAATTCGTCATGGGGTAGCGTGATATAACACATTGTAATTTTATATGCCAGACTTTTACTATTGTTTTCTACAGGGCAGATGCCACCTGTGAATGCAAACAGCTACAGTCTATTTGAAATGGCAGCCATTCTGCAGAAGAGAATTAGTAATGCGCCAATTCACAGTCATTATTAGAGATCATTATCATAGATATGCAATGTCTTGCATTCTAATTTAGTAAAATGGCTACTGTATTTCACGGCCTAAGTTTAGCTATACACGTGAGTCGTAAAACTGTCAACTAATACAGTTTAAAGCTTCTTGATTATACTTAGAGAATTATTACTGAAAGATTTCATTTAAACAAAGGCATTCAATGCGAACTGTCAAAAGATGGCACAAACATGATGACAAGATGAACTCCTCAACACAGTGGAATAATTAATGACTTGGGTCCTCCATGGCCCTAGATGTTCTTGGGCCCCAAAACTCTACCAAATCAACTAATTCAATTGTGCAGCAAGGTTTAAAGTTTGTGTTTAATTTGATTAGAAGAATATAAAATAAGAAAAATGAGTATAATTTAATCAAACTAACAAGTATTGAATAGCGATATCTTGCAGTCATTATTGGTAACTAATCGAGGCTAAATCTTTATTATGGTTAAATTACAATTGAAAAATGGTTATTTATATCGTGGCAACTGATGCATAGAATGCTAAGTCAGGACAAAGACGTAATGAACAGCTTCAAGCTCATATGACATTAAACTAAAATAGCCCCACTAGAAATTGAAATGACATTTTGAAAACAATTCCAAATTGCAACTGGTCTGCCCTTCAACATGACAATGTTGTTTACAAGTCTTAATTATGATGGAAATTACAATTTTTTATTCTTTGAGGGGCATTCTCGTTGCAGTAGTTAAGTAAAAGAATTGCATTGCTTAGCATAAAACAAAGAAGAAAGTGTTTTTTTACTAAAGTAATTGCTCCTATAACCAACTGCAAATGGACAAATAAGAGAAGGTCTAAGATTTGCCTCACAGGAAACTCTTATACACTGTAAAGAAAGTCTTAAAACCGAATTTGACAGATTTTGTTTCGTCAGTTATAATTTGTAATAATAATAATTTATTGCCACGCCAAAGTTAATATTACATGTACTTTTCAAGTTACGTAAGTGAAGGATCGGATTAATATTGTTCGAAAATAAATAGATATTATTACCTTCACCAGACTTCTAAAAAAAAGAGACTTAAGATCAGGCCATGAACGATGACGGACGTTCAAGGTTGTTTCATAAACTTTCTAATCTTTTCAGAAATCTCCAACACTCTCGCAACAGTACATGAAACCTTAAGTGAAACCCTTTCATAAAGTTAATTTCATAAAAATGTGTAGTTTATGTTAACATTTCATGTGTTTACTACTACTGTTATGGGTTCCCTCAATATTTTTAAGATAATTGTTATTTCTGAAATCTTTGCTTAAGGCAAAACTTTTAAGACCCACATGCTACAGAAAGAATTTTTCTATACTCGTATACTATATTATGTTCACATTCACCATAGAATTCATAATTGAAATTTCAAAACGGCGATTAAACCATGATGAAATAATTTCAAAAACAATATATTTGGAAAACAAATTTTTAATTATAGGTGTGATAAAATAACTTTGAAGGAAAATTATTAATTCAAGTCACTTCAAGATGATTTAAATATAATGTTGTTGAATAACAAAGTAAATTTATAAATAAAAAAAATGTTACCAAAACAAATTCATAGTTTTTAGAAAAAATATTGAAAATATGTTAGCGAGGTCATCCGCCAGCAGGCAAGTATGTATATTTTCCTGGACTTTTCGGTCATCTTTGCGAACCATAAAACATGACAAAACTTGTCCAATTTAGAACATTATGGGTGACTCTAGATAAATAAATTTGTATTTTTCGGAAACTACTTAAGTTGAGTAACAATTAAAAAAGCATAAAAGCTGGATCTGTAGTGCAAGCGGGGAAAACCCAAAATCTGATACGCGATGGCCGGTTTGTAAAGATGACTGAATGGCTGTCTCTCAGTCTGATCGTACTTGTAAAACCCCTATAATAATCTTGCAATACCGAAGATTTCATACAACAAAATGGCAAGTGAAATCACGAAAATTTACTTTAACAGAATTGTAACTTGAAAAACTGCTTTGACAAAGGAAGCCATTGTCTAACTATGACTTATTATTAGTATTTGACGAAATCAAACCTAAAATGCCGACATACACATCCTCTTATTATGCCAAAAATGACAGAATTTGCATTTAACTTAGTAAACAGATCACAAGAAAATTATGCAATCAGAATCATAATGCCATATCGAACATTACTATTTTTAAAATACCCAACACACCTTTGGAGCCTTTGTAGGCTTGTTCATAATTTTAAAGATCAGGTTCTTCAAAAATAAATGTGACAAGTTTTCTCACTTAAGCAATATTTTTCCAAAAATTATGATGCGTTTCACCTTCATGCACGTGGAATCTACACCTAATTTCGTTGAATTTTTTTGTATATGAGGTGCCAACATTTGCGTAGGAAATGAAAGCTTTGTTTACAACCGTCAAGGTTAATCTTTAAAATACTATACTAGTATAGTTAATAGTTAAATTATAGTTTTTCGGTAAAAACAAACTGCTATTAGGAAGAGGCCCCATTTTATTCAAAAAACTAAAATGCACGAAAAGTACAAAGGATGACATTGCCCTGAAACACCAGTCATTTCCATAGTTTCAGATCATTTTAAATATTTTTTGAAATCCAGAATTATCCCAAATGTATTAGTTTATTAATAGCTTTTAATATTGGAAATTGCGATATCGATAGTGATGTCCCTTCATACAAATTTGAAATCACGATAATAGAAATATAAATTATTTATAACACATTCCGTAGTTTTTCCAACCTTATTCAACTCACGGCACACAGCATGGTGTAAAAACTGCCATGGCACACCGACAATTGATATGGACATACTGTAGATTTTCTTTTTATGAGGTATTGAAAAATAATCTGCTCTATAATCAACAGTCGTAATGTTTTCAATTAACAATTAATACATACCCTCTTGCCGTCCACGTACCGGTTGAAAAAAGTTCAAAAAGCACTGTCACATAGTATTGAAAAAATAAGTTATATGTAGGTTATCAAAACAGATTTTACCATGCACTATTGCCTATATCCCTTATACTTGCACCACATATCCTTTCGATGATACATGAATTATTCAAAACAAACACGTTTGATGCAAATTGGAAAAAACAAAGTGGTAAATTGATTTCTATTCTAATCGCTACAAGTATTGAAGGACTTAATCTCAATGAATATGAATAACCACCACATGAAAAAATAAATTACGGAAAATTCCTACTAAACCACCGACACACTTGATGACTGACCTAATTCATTAGACCTTTATGTCAATTGCGCAAACAACATTAAAACACAAAACAGTCGTTTACAATATTCATCCTACGGGATGATAAAGTCCTTTTTGATATTTAAAGATTGTATTAATCGTGTAATTCAAAGCTAGTTTGCTAATTAACGGAGTTCAAATCCAAATTAAAACTTGGCTTATATCCAAGTTCTACAGCGGTCAACTCGCTGATGTGTTTACCTTGCAAGTAAATTTAGCATGTTTGCGTCAACTTTTAGGCCTGAACTATAAGTGGTCTCTAATTAGAACTAAATTTTAAGTCAATAGATTCGTTGTGTATTTAATTATCAACATGCATTTTGCAGCTCTTAATTTTAAATGATTGTATCTTGTTGATGTGTACAAAGATGTGCAAGGACATTCTAAATATGGTGGCATTTTTTTGGTCATTGTTTTATCACATCAAGGATATATAAAGGTAGACTTTAAATCAATTAATTAGAACTGTCGTAAATAGTTTACCAATAGGAAATTTCCAATCGTGCTCCAGGGTTTTATAATTATTAATGGTTTGCCTTGTTTACTCTTAACCAAAATGTTTCTAGACAATGCGATGAGATTTTTTTGTGTTTACTTAAAAGGAGAAAACAGTGGTTTAATCCTGCCTGTATGTACCAGTTCATTAATTCATAGGGTGCAGTTATCACCCATGCTAGCAGAATCATGTTGCCTGTTTCTAGAAATATTAAAAGCTCTTATGTAAGAACAGCAATTGAAATCAGATGAGGATCATAAAGGGGCATACGTATGCCCCTTAATTAATCTTAGATTGATCTGAGGGCTTGCGGGAGAATTACTATGCGTATAAAAACGATTTTATTACTTCGAATTAGAAAATTGGTGCATCAGGTTATATGATACCCTATTAACAAAATTTAAACGTTTACCATGTATATATCGCAAGGTTACGTAGTGTCGTGGGAAAATCGATACGTGTCCATTTGACTTCGACAGACGATTTTACGATGGATATCTTTGATTGCCAAACTGATGCTTTGAAATCGTGTAAACAAATCCTGATTTATTAATTGCATGTCCAAGCATAGGTTCAATTTTTCCTTCCGGAGAAGGCGAATGGGTCAAAGAAAACAACGATTATTTTAGTTAGTGCCAATAATTTTGTCCAGACAACGAGGAGTGATTAAAACATTTACGAGATAGTGTGCTTACATTAAAAAGCTGTTATTTTAAATACTGCACATTAAATTAAACGTCACAAACGTAAATGTTGTAAGGAAATACAGCAAAATTTTCCTGGTCAAAATATGTACATTGGCTATCTTGAGATAAAAGAGTATAAAAGGAAAGAGTTGGAGCCTATAATGTAAACTCTTTTAAACCTGAGAATGCCAAAATGATGACATAAGAGGGCCAAACGTGTATAAATCATGTTCTTCTGAATTGCACACGATATATAATATTGATGAATTACGCTAAAAAGTATTCAATTACTATTTAAGCTAGCAGTTCGATCTCATTCTCCAAAATGAATCGAATGACTTTCATAATCTATTGTCTAAAAATTAGCACCAGTTTTCACGTTCAAAGAGCAAATCTAATTTTTAATGCCTTATTTTGCAAGCGCTATCCAATATATCCAAAACAAGATCCAGTTCAAAACAGCTGGAATTGATGAAACACGCCAGCAATTTCCAAACAGTTTTCCCCAAGTCGAAATTTCGATTTAGGGTGACAATAAATGAACTGGGTCGCATGTGCTATACGAATAATGTGTGTGTCACCTAAGAAATAGATTTATTTATGATACTTAGAAAATATCCTTGGTTTGTAGGTTAGATTACACACGAAAACAATGGTATCCCTATGGCTAAAAAATTCATCAAGTTTCACATTTAAAACATGATGAAATTTAATTTTCTAAAAGGTGTTGCGAATCTTGAATCGGACATTTATTATGTTGAATTAGTCATTATGCCTTAAATAGTAATTTACAATTGCCTGTGATATCTAGACATATATATTACGATATATTTCCAAATCTTAAAGAATACAAGCAAGGATTGGCGTAGAATACAAATTAAAACTATTTCGAAATGGACGGTATTGCTTAACATTTTGCCTCAAGACATAATAGATCAAAGTTACTTGACGTTAAACTTGCATTAGTAAATGACGAAATCTTCCTAAAGTCCCGTGGAAGTTCCAATGCTTAAATTTCAATATTTATTATTCTATTGAATTTATATTAAGATCCACAGGGCACATCTATAGTTGTGCGCAATATGCACAGACTCTTCATAAGTCCATCATGATTGAATAAAACTTGGTGAATTTGAATTATGAAGTACAATTAAATTTAACTATAGGGTAGATTGAAATATTTTCGAAATGACTACAGAAATTAAATCGGTAATTAATTTCCAAATCAACTGCCATAACTATACAGTTTGCTTCCTGTGATTCAACTGTAATTGAATTTCAGGATGTGAACCATTTTGACCACATGAACGAAATATATTGTTCTTTTAAACTGCTATTTAACTACAGAACTTCACTTGTAAAATGAACAATTTAATTGTGATTGTTCTTAAAAGAAGTGTTTGTAGACCGAATTGCCTTCTGGAGAAATTTTGGGAGCGTTAAAATATTGTTGTTGAGTAAATGGACAGCAGAAGACCGTGACATATTTAGAAATATAGCATTCAGTTGTTTGAACATACATTTGACAAACTTGTCTGTCAAGTAACACGTTAAGATCAATGCATCATTTCCGAATGAACATATACATGTACTGCAGTACAAGTACATGCAGTTACAAATTGTAAATTTTATACCACAATGTCCTTTATCTCCCGATGCTACAAGACCTTCCAACCGTTCCTAGCTGTCACTATTGCACATAAGAAATATTGTATCCTACCAAACTATCGATACATGCTTACAAAAACAGATAGTAAAAACGCATTGGGCCCATTGAATGATTTTTTTAAAAATGTATACGTATGCACAGGTGCATACAGTACGTAATGCAATTTAGTCGATGATATCACATTGGTTAAGTACCAATAAATAATTTCTATGGGCCAGTGCGCGGTATTTCCCAAAGATATTCTACTTTGTCAGCATGAAATACAAATCTTTAGTTTTTTTTCAAAATAGAGAAAAATCGAAGAAAACGTGTTGCTCATACATATGTAAGCCCATTAAAATACATTCCTTCCGGATGGGTTTTATTAAGTTCAATAGGTTAAATAGTACTCATGAAGTAAATAAAACTTTGCAATCAAGTGCTGGGCCCACACAAGCTACCCACTCCCATTTCGTGATCCGACTACAGACTGTATATTCAGCAGTGAAATCGCATGATTTGATTATGCATTTCATGTCAATTATATTTATTATCTCTCTCAGGCCTGTAATGTTTCATAAGCTTAAGAAGATCGTGCATAAAAAATTATTTTGAAATATCTGGCAGTGGACCAGTGGTCATTATGAAGAAATTCGTCAGGGACGATGTATTTATAATATTCGTTTTATCCATTGCATACAGGTGCCATCTTTGCAATGTATATGTTCTCAGATTTTATTTGAATGAACACATTTTTTCACGGGTTTTGATATCAGGCCGAACAATGATTATAATTAATCACATGTTACTTATCTTAATTGTATTGGTCAATGACGAAATCTGTACGAGTTCCATATACATAGGCCAAATCAAACGAAACTGTGCGGCTTATACCATTAAGTCGGTTAATTAAGACACTAGGAGCTAGATGTTGCTGCAATACATCTGCTAAGTTTAGCAGAAATCCAAGTTCATTAATTGATTCAACCAATTGTATGATCACAGCTTTTTTGAAGTGGAACGTCGCATTAATACTAATTAAAAAGTCCAAAACATTGGATCTTTAAGATTAAATTTGATAATGAGATTATTATCTTTTATTTTTTTCTAATGTGTTCATATGTGTATTGTATAAATACTTAATTAGAAGTAGGTTAAACATTCTATGGTCCGCCTATCAATCATCTTTAAAATAAATATGTAGTCACAATATATCGTATAATTAATTACTAATTAATGATTCTTGACGCGAATCATTATGAGCAGCAGGTAAACGTCAATAAATTGTATTAAATTCTCGGAATTTGAAATTTAAAACTGTCAAAAAAAATGATCAGGAGGTAACCAATTTTATATATGGTGATCAAACATGCTATATATATATATATGTTCGACTAGTATTTAGGGGCGTGCATTTATATGCACGCGCTTTGGTTGTGAAAGTTTCAATAAAATTATACAGGATTAATTGACATTGGCCCTATTATCTCTATTAACTAGTTAAAAAATCAGTCGATTTGCGTCATTAACTGCATTCAGGGTCACTTAATTGCTGCGTTTTTCTTCAAAAGGCGTAGTAACATTTCTCCAGGAAACGAGATGAAATTGACCATAAAAACATTATTATTCACCTTTAACATTCACATTCTAAACCGCAGCCTAATTTTTATCTAGTTAAAAGTAAATTTAAAATAGGTTTACGCACGTTTATTTAATGACAGTTAACATTAAAGAGTTTTATTACGATAAGGCTTTCTCGTGAGAACAAGCCGATTCAGAGTTATTGATATTATCATTAATAAGTGTTAAGAAAAAGTTTTTAATAATAAGGTAAGTTTTTGAAGGACTTTGAAGAACTCATTATGTGAGACCTGAGAAAAAATGTCTCACACATTACATAAAGTAACTATAAAACTTATGATCTGTTTCGTACAGATTGAAACTTTGCATGCTATAGCATCAAAGTCACTAACAATGCACATCAATTCGAAATTCGAACAATGTGACATGTTAAATGAAAACGCTAATGTGTATGAAAAACACAGAAAATAACTTGGTTGTATGTAACACCATTTAAAAAAAAATTATTTAATATCCTGACATGTACATTTTGAATCCGTAATATCCTTGTGTGAGGCGGTAAGTAAACAGTATAGACTAATAAACTTAAAAATTAAACATAAATACAAATGAATCATCATATTCCTATCATTGGCGAAGTTCCATCAAGGAGCCTCACTTAACGATGTGGTTTCTAACAATTAACAATAAGTTTTTAGTTGGATTCGTTGATGAGGTCCAATTTCGAACAAGTTTCTTGACAACACATTGAAGTGACTAATCTTTGATTGTATATAAGAAATCCGCCTCAAGAAACGATCATATAATCAAGACTTTTTGTTTGGCCAAGAAGATAAGAGCATACTTATTGATAATGTTGTTGATCACAATGCGAGAATACGATTTTGAACAGACCAAAATAAAATGAAGTATAAAAATGATGATTACCTGTGCAGCAGTAAATCCTTTTTACGCAACAGCATTTTACTGCAACAAAGAAACAAGGCAATTGTTTTGAATGAATGGCTTATGAAAGTACATCAAATTTGGTGCAAGAATTTTTCTGATAAATGATATTTGGCAAAACGTTCAGCGAATTTCAAATAAAAGAACCGTGTTATTTTACCCAAAAATATGACATCAAACATTGCATCTTCCTACAAATTGTAGTGGTTATTAAACGATGGAGCAACCTAACAAATATATGGATTACTGCTGGATTATCTCAAATAATTCACAGCAATGCTAATCGTTTATAGAGGACTGAAATATTGAAAATGAAATATTTCACCGACAATGACATATACCATATAAACTGTAGGTTTTAGTGTTAAATACAATGATCGGGTTATCATCATGTTCCATGATTGATTGATTAAAAAATCATATGTTATTACGACATATTGCAGTGGAAACTGTTAAAATATTATGCAACTCAAAATTAGTATTGAATTTATATGAATATAAAATTTGAATAAGATAAAGCCTAATGCAGTTTGCTATATATCAGTTACGTTCTTAACTTCAAAATTATAAATTCTCCACTAAATCCTTATCCAGAAACGCAAGGTCACTAAAAATGATTGACGCTATCACCACTTCTTACAAAACATAATACAATTTCATGCAATTTAATTAGTAGACTGGTATTAATTTTATTCAATTGCCTGAAATGAACCGAGGAATGAGAAACCAGACTGTCGTCATATTGGCTAGAAAAGGAGCAAAGTCAACCGATTTATTCTAAAGATAATGGCTTATCAAAACTATATGTAATAAATATGATCAGCTAAGAAGTATGTAATTTAATATTTGAACAGCATACTGCATATGCTAATTGAAAGTTAATTCCTTTAGTGACATATTCATCAATAGTCTATTGACATTAATTCAGAAAACAACACGCGTATTTTTAAAGTTAAATTGAACCCACTTGCTCAATAAAATTACATTCGCTTTAATAAGTATTGTCATAACAGTTAATATCATTAGTCTAGTGTAATCGTTTTTAGAATTGCATTTACAACAACACCGCGCAATTTGCTACTATTTTGAAAATAAGCACTGATGTCTACACTTTACAATGCAAAACAAATAAACATCAGATAATTTTATTATTGTTAGTTTTTATGGGAATTGATGCTATACATTGTGAATGTCATATACTAGCTGCACTGACATGCTACGCCATATTTAACCATTTGTTGTATAGGATTTCTAACTTAGGTTGCTAATCAATGGTGAAAATAAGAATTGTTCACTTAGTTGGCACGTTCAGTTGCTTGCCAAACTGGCTGCTTAGCGTTTTTTTAAAAACAAGATCGCTTCGTCATTAAATCAATAAGGAAATTTCAACAATTCGGCAATTAATTCAACCTTTTAAATGAGAATTTTGCAAGTAGATCATACACGGCCCTGGCCTTTGTCAGTTTGTATATGCAATCTATCGAATGATTGTCAAATAAATACAACAAAAAAAACAAAGTGAACTTGATTTTTCTTGCTACAAATCCTTTCAATTGCAGAGAGTGATATCACGCCCTTTTTCTTTTCATATTGAAATCAGTCCCTAGCTAAAAGAATATTTATTCACGTTTAGCACTCCTACATTTGCAAAATAAGGCGTTAATATTGGAAGGTTAAACGCATAAACCCGAGTTTAATGGACTTGTACATACTCACTCTATAGACACCAGTAGCATTTTCTAGTGGGAATGAAATAAATCAATTTTTGACAGCTTAATGGCATTTTTGGTAGTTTGACTAAAATGGACATTGAAAAACAGAGCCTTCCAGTACGTTGCAGTACAGAAATGTACATGTATAATGACACCAGCGATTTGCACAGTGTTTGAACTAAATCGAGAATAAAAATGTGTACTGCTCTTTGGTTACAACTGAAAAACGCAAAACACGTGATATTTTGTGACTAAAAGAGTATGCAGGGTTGTCCCACTGTTTATGGTGTATTCTAATGCTGCAAATAGCAATCGGATATGGGAAAGAGAAAGAACAGCATATCAAGGAAAGTTAAACAGAAATAATTTATTGTTTTTTTATTGATCTATCTTTTTTATAAGGGATTTTGTTTCTGAACATGTATAATTATTCTTCCAGATGTTTGAATAAGGATAATAAATTTGTCTTTCAAATAATAGCCACACAATTAATACTGCTTGATATACAAGCTTGTACATCAAAACTTAACTGCTTAACATGCGATGCACGAAAGTTAGATAACAATTACGAATCATTATAATAAAGAAAAGTTAAATCACAAGTTTGGTGGATTAGGAAACTAAAATTGAATTGCAAAGCAGTAGAGATTTTTATATATCCGATGTGCAAAGCCTTCGGTTTTTTTTTTTTATAAAATACGTTCAAAACTTACTGTGAATATCAAATAGTAGGAGCAACCACTAATAAAATACTGGTTATTATTCACTACATATACAGTACACATATATTCTTAATGTACTTCAATGTTTAATAAGTAATGGATATTGCAAGGAGCCTAGATACTAATTATTTCCTATGTATGCAATTACGATAAAATATTTTTGACAAATTGCAAAGTCAATTTAAGAATAAATTTAAGACAATCTTGACATCATGAAATCTGATGGTTATACAGTAAGTAGTCGAAAATACTCAAACGATGGGGTGTGAGAAACTAAAACCATATATTTAATTATATGGGTTAAGTTTATATAAGCGTCAATGTTGAATCTTGACTACTTTAGGCACCCTTTGGCACTACAATGACATGTCTTATTAATGAAAGGAGCGTTTGGATGCAGTTAAAATAAAGCAGAACAATCAAGTTATCAGCTACGTAAGCTTCTGGCATGAGTATTACATAATAGCAATTTGTGTGGGTCCTCAATATACAGTATGTCATATCACCACTTGTAAATCTAAAGTCATAGTGGAATCGCTGGACGTCTAGAACGAAATTCAATAGTGGTATTAACTATTTGACAAATAAATTGATCAACATTTTTGAGAAAAATAATTTTGTATATATATATAATTTATGAACAGCTTTGTTCCACAATTTCCTTTAATTGTGCATATGTTCCATTTAAAATATCGCATAAGTTATAAACCATTACATCACTGTTGAATTGCAACAGCACGCTTACAAGTAACATCATAAAACAAATTTGTCTAGCGCATGTGTTTGAATTTCATAAAAGATTTGCAGAAAGGTGACATCACTGCCAATATAACACAATGACTCTTTTTGATTAAACTACACGCTAATTTGTTTCAAGCAATTTATCTACAAACACTGGATTCTTGGTAGTCTACTGTGTTATATTTTATATACATGTGTTATATACGTTGCCAGAATGCCTTATATAGGCAGCTCTATTTGATACAGATGTTATCCATACATAGAATGATATACAAGATATCGCCTACTATAAAAAAGGACATTGTGGTGTAAAACGGAAGTTTGGTTAAAATAGAAAACGAATTTTACTTGTATAACGATTAATCCTATCCAAAAAAGTTAAATTCGGCAATATCCAGCGAGTCGATATTCTACCTATACAATATTAACTATCCTTCTGCGGTAATACAGTATTTTAAACAATCAAATTAAAGTAAAAAATAATGTAAACTTTTTTAAGAAACTTGTTTCCGCTTATTATTCTTTGCTAGGGTGATAGACTGATAGTCAAGCACACTCTGCTCTTAAAAAAAAACACTCCATAACAACAACAATGATTGTTATTCTAAATTATTCAACAGTAGATAACTTTACAGATAAAGCAGAGTAAAAATTACAAAAACTGCCACTTGCGATAATAGTATTTTCAAATTAATATAAGCATCCATTCTATAAATATTTTAAAACTTTCCACATGGAATCATTTCATTTATTTGAAAAACAATTAATAAATCAAGGTTATAACTCGCCACTATAACAACTTCTGCACTCGATCTGCAGCTTAGACTACAGATATAAAAAATAGTAAGGAATTGAAGAATCCATTCACGATGTTAAGACGATTAACTGAACAGAATAGTTATAAAATGTACAATGGCCTACCATTTTTTTTATGCAGTTCTGTTTTTGCATCGTATCCCTCTTCTGGTAAGGAAACAATATTTCCCTTACCTAAAGTACATATTAAATGTCTAAAAAACTTATTATTGTTTACTTCCATGGCACACATTTAGTATATTCGGCGATATTTAGATAAACGCCTACCAATTAGCTAACTGCAGGTTGAATTTGCATGTATACGTTACATGGATGTAGGCGTAATTCCAGTTAGGAATAAAATCATTGCGGTATCCGTTGTAAAAACGCTCGTTAAACGTGCACTAAACTGGCCGCTGTTAGAAACACAATATTCGTCCAATAACGAACAGCATGGCACAACGAATGCAGAAGGCCAGCTTTGAAATCCCAGCATTCATTCTTATTTCTCAATTCGGTTCAAATTAGGAACTAAGTTCAGTTAATACGGTAAGGGGATACAGCTACAATTAAGAGAAGGCCAAAGTTTTCTTTCAAATTATAATTAAATGGGCATTTCTAAACAATCATTCGCTTGTTTAAGGAGTTTGCAGAGGTGACCAGGGTCATACTTCAATATTTTCTAATCAGAATGACCATTTTCAGTTCCAAGTGTGGCTATAGGACATTTCAGATAAAAATAGATACGATCCGCAGTTAGTTGCAGACAAGTGATTGAACTTCATTCTACTTTCAACAAAAATGAATAACAAAAACACCAGTTAAGATAATGAAGTAAGCACTGGGTTAAAAGCTAAACTGTTTAAATTTTTATCGTATTGAAACAGATGATGATTTGTGTGTTAATTACAAGTGATAGTGGTCATTTCTTTAAACAATTTAAACTGAAGTATTTATTGGGCAATCACGATCATTTACTAATTATTTTACATCAGTACTGGCATCAGTTCAATGGAGGTTGTGACGAGTTCAAGGAATCAAAATGCGTACAGAAATTAACTGCTTAAATAATAAAAAATTATGATGAATTGGGGTTCAAACGAGTTTCGAAGTATAAATAACTAAAAATCAGCTGAACCCTAGACTACAGACCCCTAATTAAACATTAGATATTTTTCTTAAAATGATTCCATTACTTTTTAGCATCTGTCTTTAACGTAAAATAAATTAAAATGTTGAATAGTATGGTATCGAACAGCCAGTATCAATGGCGTTCTTTTTTTTGCGTTTGTACATGTATTTCCAAACGCTGTAGTAACAGGGGGTTATTTTCCTACATTAAAGAATCTTGGAATTTACGGTATGAAGTTTTGCCACAAAATTTGGGTTAATATACAACTTGCATTCGTGTCTTATCTGTTTGAAGTGCTCGGTTTGGTCATTTTCCTTTTTTTGAATAAAGTGGTCAAGCAGCAGTAGTAGTTGCACAAGGTTGCAAGTACGCTGTCATTGTCCTACCACGAAAATCCAGTTTTCCTATATTTTTTTAACATTATTATTTATTATGGTGCTAGACATAACAAAACAAAATCATAACTCTGTTGTAATCCTCATCCTCACTATGCATCATAATTATTAATCGATGTATTACACTACGCAAGATTAAATAAGCAGATACGAGATATACAGGTATTGCTGCTCGAATTTACCAAACCAGTTTCCAAGTTTTCGAAGCACAGAATTACTGCACTGAGCAAATTTCAGTTTTAAACTAGCAACTTGATTTAGTTTGCTTGTGTGTAAATAGTCTAAGAATAGGCATAAATAACGAGTGCAGGAAACTATTGATAAACGAGCAACCTGTTGTGTTTTAATTTTATGTGAGCATGGTCGATCAACAAAAAATAATGCACAGTATTAGTTTAAAAAGATAGCCAAAACTGCCATGAATGACAGTTATACGAGTATTATTTTCAAAAAGCAGTGAATTTCAAACTGCTGATGTGTTTTTAAATGTAACCAGGCAAGCATTGAACGAAAGACTTGCTACCCAACAGGTGTGATAAAGATAAGTTACCCAAGTCAAAAAAGTTGTACACAAATAGTCATGTTTGCCAATAGAAGAGTATGTTTAAATGAAGTGAACTTGTTTATGTACCTTTTTTTTTAGTAATTACTAGAAATAAATTATCATCTAAGTTAACTGTTCAATAAAGTACTTAATTAAAAGCCGAAGCACCCACTAGCTTTTTGGGATAATTTTCAAAGCTTACTATCCCTTTCATCGTGAGCTACCAGCAGGTGCTTGTTGATCAACTAAATTACATGAAAATGCTAACGCCTATGTGATATTAGTGCAACGGCAGTGTGCCAGAGTACGCAAGTAGGTTTAAGACATACTGTATGTCAAGACTGGTCAAAAGATATGTATACATAAATTTGGATTATGCGTAAAAGATGCACATGTGACTGTATTAGGAGACGTATATATCATTGCACACCCTGTCAATGCATGTACCTCATATTTTTCTCCTTCACTTTCATTTGGAGATCAAATCGCCATGGACACTACTTGAATCAACGTAGTCGTTCAAATATCCCATTAAAGATATACATTATGTACATTCTTAGTCTTTATTTGCATACGTTTGCGAATGTCTGTTTGAGCTATTCTACGTCTCTTGTTTTTATGCAAAAATAAAGTTAATAAACATGGTATTTCTTTCCTTCTAGAAGCATGCGTCATTCCAAGTCAACTGTGTACCATTGTTAATTTAAAAGTGCAAAGATAGAAGTAGGAACACAGCAAGCAGATTCACAACAGTATACATGTACATCCGAAAGCAAAATTTGATTTCCAGTCAGCAACATCATCAATCGTGCATACAAATTACTGTCAATAATAAAAAAATAAAAGAAGCAAATACAGGTCCGCCGACTCTGGAACCCGAAGAACGTGGGTTCATCTAGTTTTTTTATATACACACTGAAGGTTCTTTAAGTTAATGGGGCATAAATTAATTTTTTTTAAGTGAAAATAAGTATTTTGGTCCAAGGTTTGGCATAATAATGTGTCTAACTTTAAAAAAATCTATCTATATTTTTATTTTTCAAAGTGCACATTGTACAGCAGACAGATAGATGGAAGAAATATCTTGTTTAAAGCTGTTTTGACCATAACATGACATTAAGAATGCATGGTCTTCATTTATCTTGATCAGAGGTTCTCAAAGTGTGGTCCGACGACCCCTGGGGGTCTCCCTACTCCCAGAAGCTAACAGGGGGAGCTCGAGGTCAAGTGTACTTTCATTATGATGAGAGGCATTATGATTGAGGCGTTGTTTGTCATTGTTATTTTTAAATCTTATTTTTTTGAATTGCTCAGTATTTGTCTATCGAATAATATGGTAATTTTCGATAAATATACGTAGACCACTACCACAAAAAAAACTTTCTAAGAGGTCCTCAATGGAACAATAGAGATAAGAGATATCATTCTACTTTCACGATGAATATTAAAATTGATTAAAACAACAAAACAACAGATGGTTGAACAAAACAAAAATAATTTGATAATTAATATGCAACTATACTACAGATTAGAAGTCCAATTGCCCTCAGGATGTAAACACTAATATGTGCCAATCTTTCTTGTTATAGGTTTCCAATGTTTATTGATGATATTTTCATTGATAATTCCTCATTTTCCAATGAACACAACTCGTGCCATATTTCCGTCCCATGCATCCTACTGAATCATGTTTTCAGTTTTTTACTTAAGACTAATATATCATTAATGATTCCATCCAAAATTGCTTTCAATATTAAAGATGACAAGTAGCCATTCACGGCAGCAATTTGAACATCATTTCAAAGCGATTTTGCTGAATTACACGGTTACCAAACATATACGTTTGAGTAACCATTGACATGTGCTGCCAAACATATTTTAAAAGTAACGTAGAAGTAGCATTTCAGTTATAGTCTTTTAATTTTACTTCCTGATGAATTACAGGATATGGTATCTTTATAGTTGTTTAAAAACTTTCCATAATTTTGACATGTGAAATATGCGTTCTCACAAGATACTCTTTAGAGATGAAGTAACACAATATTAAATTGTTACAAACGGTATATTACGTTGTCATTAACTTCTATCTCAAAAAGTGATATAACCTATATTTTTGAAACTACATTAAACACAAGGCTTTAGTAAGTTAGACCCAATACAACCCTTCATTAATGTTGTCACGTTGTAATACGCGTCTGATGAGATTCTGTCCAAGTTTTTTTATGTGAATATCTAGATAACCTTCTTTTTGAGATGGGCATAATTTGAACGCACTTTAAATGCATAAACATAAATAAAAACTTTGCTTAGCAACAGAGGGAGAGATATATTACAAGGGTACGTGTTTCAGTATCAAATTATCCACAACTTTCTTTTAATTCATCGATAAAATCTCACAAATGTCAACGCGGATTATGAAAGTTAATTCTCAAATTTACTTAAATCATTGGAAATAATTTGAGTACTGGCACGTACCAGTATTCCATGGGCAAAATTCAAAAAACAGCGTCACTAACCAGAGCCTGTTTTGTAATTATGAGATTTCCTACTTCCTCTTGTAAA
This sequence comes from Julus scandinavius, assembly GCA_034696685.1. Classification (NCBI taxonomy): domain Eukaryota; kingdom Metazoa; phylum Arthropoda; class Diplopoda; order Julida; family Julidae; genus Julus; species Julus scandinavius. The sequence goes on along the minus strand of JAQGAE010000491.1, from coordinate 1,454 downwards.
TGTCTAATATATGTAAATCAACTTAATTGCTGACCTTTGACCACATTAATTTACAGTATTCGGTAATCATTACATAGTAAAAATCTTCCGAGCAAACGCCTGTTCAGAACATATAAAGGGCAATGAACTCGAAGATTGATAACATTAATATTACATAGCATCAGCTATGTATAATAGTAGTTAGTTAGCGAATCCAATTTTAATTGGATGCTACTTATCTTAATGGCTCAAGGATCCTATATATATAGAATGGACCAAACCATAACTAAACTTCAAACTTAAACCATCGTATAAAGTACTTGCTGTATAACAAGTTTAAATTTAAAGAGCAATTTTCAAGAAGTTACAATAGGTGTGGTGACATCGTGGATTAAATCCTAAACTAAATTCCAAAAAGAATAAATCGCCATTGGAAACAAATCATTTGACATTATAATTTTAATTAAATTGAATAATAATGCATTCAACTCTTCATGCGACACCGATCGATACTAAGTCTGCAAACAATCTTGTTCCCAGGGTAACATTAATATCATGTTACATTATAATAGCAGGGATGATATTAACTGGATGATATTAACTAAAATTAAATACTATCAAGTACAAAAACCCTGTAATAGTGTTACAAATTAATGTCTTTAGATAAAAGTTTGCAAAAATGAAATTGAAAGAAATGGTAAAAGATACCAAGGGGTTTTTGTAACCTTATTCGGTAAAGCATGCAACAATATCAAGCTGTAACATTATTCTGTACAGCACAAACTACATTTAGTAATGTATCATATTAGTCATTCTCTTGTTTCACTGTTACCTTGGAGTTTCATTAAAATTAAAAAAGTATTATCGATTTAAACTTTCCACACACATTATGTTGAAATATTAAAAGCAATTTATTTCCAGAAAACTCGATAGAAACTTGATTAAAACATCAGCTTAAAAAAAGCTGAAAAAGCATGTTAGAGAGGAATCAAAGTAGAATGATGCACAATAGAATGATGGCAATCACACTTAGCAAAGACAAACAAAAAATTTCTAATCGATAATGCGAGTGACATGATGACAATTGCAAACTTAAAATGATACAATGTGATACATCGGTTCAGTGGTGTTTCACGCATTAATGTGCTATTTCGTAGCCAAGAAATTATACAGAGTGTTTCAGCGCTGTTGCCCAACGTTGTGGGCATGTAGAATGGGTCCATACAAGCCATTTATGTTAAAGTACCCATAGTCAGAAATGACACGTTAGGGTGCTGGAGGCTGTACTAGCCATTCTCACGAGATGGCCATTGCATGTCGCATACCATGTTCATGTTTCATTTCAGACTGACAGCATGGAGCGATATACCTTTGCTGAGCTTGCAGATATGCATCTTATGTACGGAGGAGCACGTGGGAATGCAAGGCAAGCTGCGAGAATGTACCAGGAGAGGTTTCCTGCACGGAGACACCCA
>JAQGAE010000490.1:0-35589 GCA_034696685.1 Julus scandinavius | reverse complement strand
GAAATTTCTGGATTAGCTTGTTCGCTCTGTTCATCATCTGTAAGTCCAACACACATTAAATCAAACTGTTAGCATATGCATTTATGGCAGGATGTTGAAACATGATGAAAAAGTGAAATACCTTGTTGCATCGATGTCAATTCTACCGATTCTTCGGCTGGTTTCAAAACGTCGACTATGTTTATTTTTCTTACACCTATACGCAAAATAACAAAACAAGGATATGAAGGAATTAAAAAACTGTAAATACTCCCAACATGTATTGCTAGTTAAGAGATGGGACGTAAAAGTCGTTGAAAAATAATGCTAACGATATGGTGAAACTGGAATTTTTACCTCCTTTTGACGATATTTCCACGTTTACTTGAACTAATCCTTCGCCTTCTACACACTGATCCACCAAATTTTTGCATGAATCGAGCTTTAAGAATTTTAACTCGGATTATTTATTGAGGAAATTTTGTAAACACATGTGCAAATAACATGTGGCCTAAAAACCGGTCCAAACAAACGCCAGGATCGGAAATAAATGTTTGCAGTTTTACCTCGTGTACATCCTGTAGATAAAATGTATGATCGGAAAGTTCAAGTCCAAGTTTCTGTTCTAAAAGAGATCTTAGGGTAGATAAAGGGGCGGTAATGTCCATGTGCTGTGCAATAACATGCATAGTTTGATTGTCATCCTGCCTGCATAGCAAAGATACAAATTAAATTACGTTTTAGATCGAGACACCTTCTTTAAAAGTATGTAATGGCTGCAATCTTACCCAAACTCATCATCAACAGAGTTTCCAACTTCAGTTCGAAACTCGACACCCGAATCTGCTGCCGATTCCAGCATTTCTCCCGTCATATCAGATGGGCCTTCGAGGCTTTCGGCCACAGCCTTTGCCACATTTTCTGCAGTTTCATCATCAGACTCTGTTTTTAACTTTTTTTCAGAGGCACTAGTAACCTCTGCCACTCGCTTCATCCTAAAAAAAAGAAGAAAAAAAGCACTTCAAATTAATTTGCTAAAATCTAGATCAGTAAACAGAGTCATTTTTAGTCAGATCTTAGCATCAGTTTTTATTTCAATTCAGTTTAATTTAATAAACTACAATGCCATATACCATGTGGTAGGAGTAAAAAATACCCAGATTACAACGGTCAGTTTACCAGATTAAGTATGCTTTATGATCTATAAAACCAGTTAGTTTAAAATATCTTGGAGTAAACACTAATAACTTGTAGAATTCTTATAAAGGTATAAAAATCTAGTATAACATGATTTAACAAACATTTTATACTGCAATTTTCTTTATATCATGATTGGAATTTTGTTGCCAGTTGGATACTCAAGAAATTCAATATGTACCTTCACGTGAGAGGCTTTTGGCTACAGACGGAAATGTCGATTTTGGCGGATATGAATGCATGCATGCCTAATTCACCAGTAATTACAGAAAATCCATTTATCGCTCATGCGCATATTCACATCCGCCTAAATAAACGTTTCCGGCTGTGGCTACTAGCCTCTTGATGAAGGTACTCGTGTTGTGAACACAACATTTTGTAGAAACATTGTTGAACCATATTTTTTTTTAAAGCCAAACAAATGTGACGGTTTAGATTACGATTTTTAGTGGCCATTTAGCCTCGCCCTAATACAATCTAATATCTAAGCTACATTACAGAATAACTGAGATCATTATTATTATTATTATCACCAATTCTTTTAAAAATTTAGTTTCAAATCAGTAGAATTTTGTCAAATGCAAGTTAAATAACGGATCCGTTTGCCTAACTTATTTAATCCTGCTTGGTTTTCCCATATTTGTAGCATCCTGTAGCTTCCAGGATCAAGAAGTAAGCTTATGTACTTTATAGCTGATACGATTTTCCTGCAAGATAATCGATTATGCAATACAAATAGCTAATTAAACTACATCCTAGCAACGTCACACGGACTCAATTTTAGGATATAACAGTAGTCCAATTTCCCCTTGTAAAAACTTGCTTAGTACATTTACCTACAGTATGGTCATTGTTTTTTTTTTGTTTTTTTTTTTTACTAAAACACTGCAGTAGTTAATTGCTTATGCATCAATACATATATTTTTATAATAAAAAGCTAGTTGCTTTAGAGAGAACCTTTAGTTAACTCCCACAAGTTGTAAAAACTGGTGAAAACTTCTCAGAAGGGGTCAAGCAACATGCATAAACTTTAATAATTAATATAAAGCTATATCTTACAGAATAACTGAGATCATTATTATTGTTATTATTCCCAATGTTTTTAAACATTTTTTTTTCAAATCTGTAGAATTTTGCCAAATGGGGTTTAAATAACGGATCCGTGTACATGCGTTTATTTAATCCTGTTTGTTTTTTCTATATTTGCCACATCCTGTAGCTTCCAGGATAAAGAAGTAAGCCTATGTACTTTATATTTGATTCGATTTTCCTGCAAGATATTAGATTACGCAATACACACTTCAGTAATAACCAATTAAATCACATCCTATCAGATCTAATGGTCACTCCAAACTTATTTTAAGAGATAACAAAAGACAAATTCCCCTTGTAAGAAAACTAATTGTATTAAAAACTTGTTTAGTATATATTTACCTGCAGTCAATGATTATTTTTTAACACTACAATTTATATTTGTGCTAAAATTTATTTTTTCATCATAAACGTCAGTTACTATAGAAAACCTTTCTTTAAACCCTCGCAAGTTGTAAAAACAGGTAAAAGCTCCTCGGATGGGATTAGGTTATGCAACATGCAAACTTTAGTAATTAATATGAATTGGAACTCACCTCCTAACAAGCTAGAACAAGACAACCAGACTGTCAAATTTCGACAACATCTAATGCAGAGGCAAAATTTGACTGGCAATTAGGAGAAATTAACTGACAGCGTAATTTATATTATAAATTGGGAATAGAAAAACGCTTTGCAATAGAGGCTAGCGGATTGTTGCTTTGTTGTTGGCCGACCACCCCAAAAATGACATATTTGACCTTGAAAATAGAAGCGAGGCCAGAACAATGACAACGAACCTGGGGGATTGATTTGTGTATTTCTTACGTTTTTCACACAAAATGCGGTCAAATTACCCCTCTAAGAACGTACTTAGATAAACAACAACAAAAGCAAATGGAAGCAGGCGTCCATTTCCGGAGTTTTATGTGACCCAAAAAGCTGGGCGCCAACTCGTACCACCGAACGCCATGTTCGTTCGGTTTCCTAATTTAACATTATAAAAACTAAGGCGAAGACATAGAAACAAACGGCTTACCTCTTTGCGGCGTTGTGGACAATGTTAAAATCGCTTGAAACTCTAGCCTTATTCAAGAAATGCTAATCGAAATCTATATATCGAGTGGAATTAACAGGAAATGGCAGACAAAAGGAAACGCTAAAAGAACACGTGACCGGATCTCGTGATCTCGCAATGTCTCGGGATCTAGCTCGAGAGAATTCGAGACTTGTATACTAGGGGGAGAAAAAAAACTGAGGAGGAAATGAAACGCATCCATTGCATCCTGCCAGGAAATTTAGGAAAAGAAATTTCATTTAAAATGCCCCTCGCCCCAAAAAAACCAATTTGCTAAACTTAAAATGATTTTTCAATCATCACCTATTTTAAAAACTTGAGCCTTTTCTAGACGCGGTTGGAAAAAAATCAAAAATGAAATTTTCTGCACATTGAACAAAATACCTGCAATGATTATAAATTTTAAATATTTAATTATGTTCAAGAACTTTCAATGATTTCTTCAAGCTTCTTCAATGAAGAAAATTCAGGGTTAGCCAGTAAATTTGCTGGGAAAAAATTCAAGGATTTCAAACCACCCCCAACTACATATATCGACCCATTGATTTTGAAATTTTGATCATCACGTTGGTAACTCAGATGCTCTGACAGAAAATTCCAGTATCAACTTTCCAATTTTTATAAAGTACATTTCCTATCGATTGCACACCTTTTCAAAAAATTGTACCTTCTCAACAATTTTCTTATATGGAAAGATAAATTATGATAAAAATAATAAGTACATATCTGAATTTTTGCAGTTGTAAACATGTTCTGATTACATTTGTTATAAAAGTAAAATAATTGTTTTTAAAATTTTTGAATATAGTAATAATGCAAAAGAGAATTAATATGAATTACAAACTAGAATTCATGTCATCTGGTTATTTCTTTTTGAACTTTTGGTTCATAAAGATGGTTCTACAACATTCAATAAGCAAACCAATCATTGCAGGTATGGGGTTCACGCATACGTTTCAAACATTTTGTAAAAAATTCATAGGTAATCATCAAACTTACACTTTTCGAATCAAAATGATGCCAATATTTAATTAATCAACATGTGTTTTTACCACAAAAGACATTGATAGTATCCATTTATTTGACTTTGCAAACTCCTACTTGATAATCATTGGAAGGCTACTGCAGTATGAAGCATCCTATTCTTTGAAAATTGTTTTAAATATTAAATCCATTTCTTTGTGATGTCAGTATAGTCCCCATCAATAATTTTATAATTTTCTATTGGAGGAGTATGCATTTTCCCAGAAACTTTGTAAGGGAAAAGTAATAAGTCGGGCTAAAAATAAAATAAAATAAAACATAATTATGTGAAATAATGTCTGTAATCAGTGACTATGACAACCTGTGTAGTTTGGGTGACATTGACATTCATGCAGGGTGAATATTTAAAGAAATAAGTGCTGCGACCTTGTCAGCATGTAAAAACTAACTTTTTCAAGTAATATTTATATATAGGGAATTCCCAAATCTGGCCTCACTGACAAGCAAGAATTCGCACTAAAAATAGAGCTTGAGACAATTAATAATTGACTCATTAAGTATGCTTCACAAAATGGATTAGTTATTTTCAAAATTAAGTTATACAGCATATGGTTTTCTCAAACTACACCCAAACTACAAATACATCACAGTTCTTATTAGATTTTCATATTTACCTGAAGTGCTTCTTGATATAACTCTTCAGAAACAATCTGAAGCTCGTCAAGAGCTTTTATTTGCGCATTCATTAATACGTTGATCGTTTCTCTTTCCCATACTCGCTGTTGTCTTTTATATCGAGTCCACTCTTTGGAAATGGCTACCCTTTGGTCGGTTTCTTCTTCCGACATTTTTGGCAGCTTCCTAGTCCGTAAACTGTAATGCAAATATGTCAGAATCTGAATGATTTTTAAAATGCAGGCAGTCCCCATTTACGCAATGGCTAAAGTATTAAATTCAACTCGAAGATCCAAGACTAAGCAGAAAAAAAACTCATTTCCAAAGCAATGCACAAAGCTAAAACATAGGTACATCTAGACTTTCTGATAAATGGTGTCTTAACATGAAATAGGTAGTGCAAAACTGGTCTACGTCATAATGATTGTATTTTGCATGAAGTTTTAAAAGTTTGATTAGCTGCTGATAATTCATGGTAGTCAAAGTTCGAGCTTTAATATTTACAAATATAAGTTATTAGACACCAGTGTTTGCTGCCCCTAACTTCATGAATGTCCAATTAAATTTTTATGCAGTACTATCTTGTTAGATCAATCGGTAACAAAAGCTTAACAATACAAATGTTGCAAATTTGACAGCATAGTATTGAATAAGTAACTGTTTGTTCCCGATGATGATCTTTCTTTTAAGCACTGTTCTGATTGAAAACGAATTCTTTCTGCTAAATCAAGAGTTTTACGAAAGATGTTTTGGAAATGAAAATCACCAAAATTGAAGATAATGAGGACTGCCTCATAACATTTTAGTAAAGTATTAACACTATAAACTTCAAAACATAACCTTGTCTCCCTCAATAACTTTGGAGGAACTTCCAATTCGTCTATTGGTTTCAACTTATTGCCAACTCTTTCCAGCACTTTGATCTGCTTCTGTATTTTTCTCTTCTTTCTGTCTTCCCTCATTTTCAGTATAGCTGGATCGACTTTCTTCCTTTTCTTTAATGGTTCAGCACTAGAATTGTGTGGTTTTTTAGTGACGAATAGTCCTGAAAACTTTCACTCGAATCCTGGAGCTTAATTTTACCTTAACATCGGGGAGATTCGAAACAATAATGGAAATGAATTGGTGTGGATGCTTCTGCATACGTTGGATACATCTCTGGTCCATCTATGAGTACGAAGTAAAATACAATTTCATTTAAAATTAAAGGAAAACAAAAGCATGTAGCTACTCCAGTTTTCAATTTTTACTTTAGCGAATTCAATATCAATTCATAGTGATACTTACCTCGGTATTGCATTACCGAGTAGCCTTGCTAGTGCCATATTGTAACAAAATAGTCCTTATAATTTCATTAATTTCATACGAAATGCATCTATAAATGCTATTATTTAATTATAAATCAATCTCACATGCGTTCAAAAAACGTAAAACATTTGATCAGCACCTTCATCGTATCATCGCTAGATGGCGACTGAAAATCTTGCATCGATAACGTTGACGTCATCCTTGATGATGATTGGTTGAATCTGATTCATCTGTGCAGTTGCCATGACAACCATGAAAGCACATGCGTTTTCCCGCCAAATATCTCTTTGATGCGTGTGATACGTGAAAGTTTTGTTTTGTTCTATACTAGTGTAGATAGGGGTTTCATGAAAGATAAGAGTTTACAATTCAGAATGGTTTCGTGTTTCTTTTAAGTATTAATTTAATTTTATTAACATGGCTCAAAGAGGTGGTGGTAGGTTTCAATTCAAAAACAACAAAATAGGTAACAACAATAAACAAGAAGACGGACGTTTCTCAAAAAGGTAAAACAGCTGTCTTTCTTAGAAATCTAAACAAAATGTTGATAAATTAAACAGAAAATTGTATGAAATATTTCTACTAATTTAATGTCAGTAGAAATACAAGCATTAATTGGATTACAAATTACATATATTTTATTTCTTCTATTATACGTACCATCGTGATTTTGGAAATAATAATTTTCTGCAACAATAACTATTTGTTAGATATATAAAGTTAGTACCTATTAGTTGTTCAACTAACCACGTTCTTTTTGCCCAAAATAATCTATTAAAGACAGTATACATACGTACAAACGGTTCAAAGCCTATATATATATAGAGCTTGAATGCACAATTATAACACATAAGTAATAAAGTTTTATAACGAATTGCAAATAATTAAACAGTTATCATGTTATTATTTATGTCAAAATTTTGAGTCTCAGTTTTGTTATACATAAGACGTTAATGCCACGAAAATCATATGTAAAAATATTATAATTGCAGTAATGACACGTCCGAAAAGCGTTTATCACAAGCTCTCCTCAATGACAAAATTGACAGCAAATTCGGATTTGAAAGATATAAAGATTCGGCCGAACGCATAGGATGGCTCGTCAATATGCACCCAGTAAATATCTTGGTTCCATTTATAATATTAACTAGTTTCTACGATACGTGTACAAATTGTCTGAAAATATGCTCGCTCTTCACTTAGAATGAAATTTTGGATGAAGATAAAAGGCTCATCAGTGTTGTAGATTATTATTTTGTCCAAGAAGATGGCAATAGATTTAAAGTTTCGCTACCTTTTAAACCATACTTCTACGTTGCAACAAAGAAAGGATGCGAAAATGAAGTGGCCACTTTTCTTACCCGAAAATTCGCTGGGAGTGTTGTTGGTGTAGAAGTTGTCAGAAAAGAGGATTTAGATTTGGTAATTCATCTTGCCCTAATGCTAATATGTGATGTTAACTTTGCATAATTAAAATGTTTTGATTTTTTGTTTGCTTTTAAGACAAACCATTTAGTTGGTTTAAAGCAGACTTACTTAAAAGTGTCATTCTTGAACATCAATGATTTAATGAAAGTGAAAAAAGACATTTTTCCAATCGTGAGGAAAAATCGTAGCAAGCAAGATGCATCCAGCGTATATACCGACATGTTGGCAAGGTATACTAGTTCTTCTATCAGCTAAATTAAGTTTAATTTACTCAACTAAGTTACAAGTTGCTTTGTTTTTTAGTAACTTATCAACAGGAGATGAACTTCAGAAAACCGGGAAAAAAATATCAAATCATACAGAAAGTCTAATTGATATCAGGTAATAAATCTAGCAATGCACACATCTTTGTAATTGGAACTTTGTGCCTAAATAATAGCTTTGTATTAATAAATGTTGCAGAGAATATGATGTTCCATACCATGTTAGAGTGGCAATCGATCTAAAAATATTTGTGGCACATTGGTATACAGTGAGTGTACGTGGAGGAATGCATCCAGAAATCACAAAAAGGGAGGATATGATTGATTGGCCTGATATCATCGTTTTTGCATATGATATTGAAACCACCAAATTGCCCTTAAAGTTTCCCGATTCGAGTACAGATCAAATAATGATGATATCATACATGATTGACGGACAAGTATGTGCAAATCTATTAACTTATGAATCTTTATCCTTCGTGTGCAGGATAATAACGAAAAATTACGATAATTTAACTTCCATTATCAACAGTGTCCAGTGTAATTTCATTTGACATTCATTTAACATTTTAAAGGGTTACCTAATCACAAATCGTGAGATCATTTCACATGATGTAGAAGATTTTGAATACACACCGAAACCAGAATTCGAAGGTCCTTTTACTATTTATAATGAGATGAACGAAAAGGAATTGTTGACCAGATTTTTTGATCATATTCTGGAAGTTAAACCTCTTGTCTTTGTCACCTACAATGGAGATAATTTTGATTGGTAATCAATTTTTCTTTTAATTTATATGCATATTGCAACAGATATAATTTATTGGGGAGATTTTACAGCACAGTTTTTATCTTTTATAACATGCAACTTAGGCCATTTGTCGAAACAAGAGCAGCCCACCATGAGATGGATTTAACAAACGAAATAGGTTTTGCCCTAAATAAAGAAGGTGACTTTACTTGTCGCCCTTGTATCCACATGGACTGTTTAAAGTATGACATTGGTTCTCATCTTTAAATTTGAAAGAGATGTGTTTTCAATTGTTTAATTCATAAGTTGAATCTTAACTAGATGGGTGAAACGTGACAGTTATCTGCCAGTTGGAAGCCAAAACTTAAAGGCTGTAGCCAAAGTAAGAAATTAAACACAACTTGCTTGCATTATTTCTAAATAAATGAGTAAAATGATTAATAGAGAAATTTCATTCTTGATTATCAGGCCAAATTAAGATATGACCCCGTGGAGCTCGATCCGGAAGATATGTGCCGCCTAGCTAGCGAACAACCACAGGTTCTCTCCAACTATTCAGTCTCCGATGCAGTCGCAACTTATTATCTTTACATGAAATATGTGCACCCTTTCATCTTTGCCTTGTGCACAATTTTGCCAATGGAGCCCGATGAAGTCCTGCGCAAAGGCTCGGGAACTCTGTGCGAGGCCTTGCTGATGGTTGAAGCTTTTCACGTCAATATCATTTTTCCCAATAAGCAAGAAACGGTTTTTAATAAAATGACTGATGATGGACACGTTCTTGATCAAGAAACTTATGTCGGGGGTCACGTTGAGGCTTTGGAGTCTGGCGTTTTCAGGGCAGATATTCCGTGCAGATTTAGAATGGTAAATATGGGCCATAACTTGGTAATCTTAATAAAACTGCTTCTGTATTGTTATGATAATGGTTTATCTTAAATAAAGGTAGCGGATGCGTTTCAATCTTTAATTACTGGTGTAAAAAGAACGTTGGAGCATGCAATCGTTGAAGAGGAAAAAGTGGACCTTTCCGACGTCATTAACTTTGACGAGGTAAGATTTATAAGATGTAATTAATTATCCCATCTGTTATTCTATTTTTCCATTTGTGTACAAGTTCCGCAAGCATTGAATGATAAGATATATTTTTGTCGAACATTTAACATTCAACTTTAGGTTTGTGAAGAGATCACCGAAAAGTTGATCAAATTGAGAGATTGTCCGGCACGTTTAGAAAAACCCATTATCTACCATTTGGACGTGGGGGCCATGTATCCAAACATCATCTTAACTAATCGCCTTCAGGTAACTGGTGGATGGATATATAATGTAAATCGGTATCAATCAATTTAATCACCAGTTAACGGTCGCACATTTATTTTGATTGCAGCCTTCGGCCATGGTGAATGAGGTAGTTTGTGCCGCCTGTGATTTCAACAAACCCGGGGCCACGTGCCAAAGGAACATGCCATGGACATGGCGAGGCGAATTTAGTGTGTATTTCTTCTATTTCATAAATTAATGAGACTGTTTAAGATGTATTACGTGAAGATAGTGCAATTTTTAATTGCACATAATTTGTAAAAAAAAAATAAGTCCCATGTTGAGGCACAATCTCATTTAAAATCAAAGATGTTTCATGTGTACACCTGAGTACGAAATGACTCAATCTTAAACTGATTTCAGTGCCAGCAACAAGGGGAGAATTTCAAAGAATTCAGCAGCAACTTGAAATGGAGAAATTTCCACCATCTTTATACTATCCTAATGGTCCACCAAGAGCATTCCACCAACTTACAAGAGAAGAGCAAGCCGATGCTGAAAAGAAGCGTTTGGCAGGTTAGAAAAAGTCTTTTGTTAGCGTATTTAGCATCAAATTCTTTAAAATCGATTCATTCTTAAATGCGGGTGCAATTTCCAGATTACTGCCGTAAAGCTTATAGAAAAGTTCATATCACCAGAATTGAAGAGAGACAGCAAACCATCTGTCAGCGCGAGAACTCGTTTTACGTCGACACCGTAAGAGCTTTTCGAGACAGACGTTATCAGTTTAAAGGTTTACATAAGGTAACTTTTATGCCACCATTAAGTTTCCGTCAAATTTTAACAATTATTACAATATTAGAGTTGTTTGATATTTCAGGTTGCTAAAGGAAAAGTAGCAGAAGCTACTGCACAAGGAGATGCTGCTGAAATTAAATCTGCAAAGAATAAGGAAGTGTTATACGATTCTTTGCAGTTGGCCCATAAATGTATTTTGAACTCTTTTTACGGTTACGTCATGAGAAAAGGGTATGTTATATCAAGTTGCCGATTTATAACACTTAATATTACTATGTTTCATAACATTTCCATCCACATTTTTCAGTGCACGTTGGTATAGCATGGAAATGGCAGGTATTGTATGCCATACAGGTGCCAATATCATTACCAGGGCAAGAGAGCTAATTGAACAGATTGGGTTAGTATTTTTCTTGTAACTACTATACTTGTTTTTCTTCCTCGTACTTTTAAAATTCTTGAATTATGCTTATTTCATTTACCAGGCGGCCTTTAGAGTTGGACACTGATGGTATTTGGTGTATTCTACCTGCTTCTTTTCCTGAAAATTTTGTAATTAAAACGAAGAATCCGAAGAAGGCAAAAATAACCATCTCTTATCCTGGAGCAATGTTAAATTTACTAGTCAAGGTATACATATACGTAACAGATATTTAAAAATGTTCTGCATGATAATAGCAGAATTAACATTCAAGTTTTTGTAAAATTACGTTTTTTAGGAGCATTACACCAATGATCAATATCAGGAGTTGGTGGATCCAGAGAATCTAATTTATGAACAGCGAAGCGAAAACTCCATATTTTTTGAAGTGGATGGACCTTATTTGGCCATGATTTTACCAGCGTCGAAAGAAGAAGGCAAAAAGTTAAAGAAAAGGTAAATTAGAGATTTGAAAAATGGCGACGTTAATTTTAAAAACATTCATCTTTTTTAACGTTATTTTCCCATCTATATTATGTAGATATGCAGTCTTCAATTTTGATGGCTCACTTGCCGAGCTCAAAGGTTTTGAAGTGAAGAGACGTGGAGAACTGCAACTCATCAAAATTTTCCAATCATCTGTTTTTGAAGCATTTTTAAAAGGCAAGACATTAGAGGAATGTTACTCTGCTGTTGCTAAAATAGCAGATTATTGGCTGGATGTTTTGTACAGCAAGGTAAGAACTTATTAGCAATTATTGCAAAGCTTGAAAGGCGTTTACAAATAACGTTCTGGATTTTTAAAAAAAGAAATGTTTTTAGGGAGTCAACATGCCAGACAGCGAACTGTTCGAACTTATTTCGGAAAACAGAAGCATGAGTCGAAAACTGGAGGATTACGGACGGCAAAAATCAACTTCCATCAAAACCGCTCAGCGGCTAGCTGAATTTTTGGGAGATCAAATGGTCAAAGACGCAGGGTTGAGTTGTAGGTTCATCATTTCAAAAAAGCCAGATGGAGCACCGGTGACGGAAAGGTCGATAAAAGTGAAATGCTCAACCAATAACGTTTGTTTTATTTATTCATTGCAAATGATGGATTTTAATCTATTTCAGAGCTATACCATTGGTTATATTCCAAGCCGAGCCTTCCGTTTGCACTCATTATCTCAAGAAATGGCTTAAGATGCCTGCAATGAGCAGCTTTGACATCAGAGATGTGCTCGATTGGGATTATTACATAGAGCGATTAGGCAGCACCATTCAGAAAATTATTACTATTCCTGCCGCTGTCCAAGGGGTTTGTATAAATTCTTATTCTTGCTTCCACATTTTGTACAGTAGACCCATGCTAATCTGAATGTATGTTCGGATTATCCAGAATTTTGGATTAACGGGATCCTGCTTGTATTAGTATTGGCACTGGCTAAAATGGGATGAAATATAATACCGGTAACATTTACAGGTTCCCAATCCTGTTCCAAGGGTAGCTCATCCAGTCTGGCTTCACAAAAAGTTGGTGGAAAAGAACGATGTTTTGAAACAGAGACGTATCAACGAGATCTTTTCGATAAAAGAAAAAGACACGGAAGTTGCTGAAGATTTGATTGAAAGTGCCAACAGCGAGGTTGCTGATATCGAAGACTTGATTAGGCCAATACAGAAGCCAGCCAACATTCCTGTTTCTAACAAAAGAAAAACGCCCGAGGATGAAAGTAATCGACATAGTAATAACCTGAATTTAACTTGGCGAGAGGCTTTGGGCCCGCAACCTTCCATGGTACAAATAACACTTTGTCATCATTAATTTATCCATCAAACTAAACAATTGACAAAATCTAAAAACTGAAATTATGCTCGTAGGACGATTTTGACAACTGGCTTGGCTACCAGAAGAAGAAGTGGGAATTTCAACTTAAACAGCGCCATGCAAATCGTCCCAGTAGGGCGAATCAAGGAAACCAACTTGTAGTTGCGAAGAGACCAAATACAGGCATTGGAGGATTTTTGCGAAAAGCCCAAAGGACTCTGCTGAATACACCCTGGCAAATTGTTCAAGTGAGATAACAAATGTAATTTATATTATTTGTTTTATGCTAAAAAAAACCTTGATCAAATCCATCATTGGATGTTTATAGGTGCTGGAAACATCACGACCGGGAGTGTTTCACTTGTGGGCCCTAGTTGATAACGATCTGCATCTTATAAAAGTCAACGTGCCCCGCATTTTTTACATCAATCAACGAACTTTAAAAGAGGGTGAAGGCGAATGTAAGTTATGGAATTAAGATACCTCATGAACATTGTGGGAATTTTTCAAATATATGAAGTGAGGTTAGGTATCATACCTTGGATAATACAAGAGCGATACCAATTTTTATTTACTAGTATGGAAAAAGGTGAATCGTTTTTTGCCACGGTCTCATCCTGCTTTCAACTTGTATGAATATTCGGTGCCTGAAAATGTTTACAAGGAACACATCAAGTAATTCCTTTTTGCGATATTTGGGGATTTCTATTCTATGGTAGCATGTTAAATTTAAAATAAAACTAACTATGTAAATCCTAGCGACTTGATGGCAGATTTATCAACACCAGATGTTGAGGGAATTTACGAAACACAAGTTCCTTTGGAGTTCCGAGTTTTGGTCGAATTAGGATGCGTTTGCAAAATTGGAATGGAGCATGTTCGTCAATTATCTTCGAGAGTGAGTTTTAAACTTAGCGCAAAAAATAGTGGCTTTGAAAGTGACTTATTTTTTCGTATAAACTGCAATTAAATCTGAACCTAAATTATATTAACTTTATATTTATGCATACCACATTTTAGGACATGGACAGTTTTGAATTACATCAGTTGGATTTTAAATCTCTTGTCCAACATGATTATCTGCTACAAGGAAGTATGAAGTTTGTTTACTTCTATCATTTTTCAGTGTAAGTCAAGTGTGTGGTCTTAATAATTTCGTCAAGTAAATTTGTATAGTAATCTTCATACTGAAAGATTGTTTTCAACACAGGGGCCGTAAGGCAATGTATGGATTATTTCTTCCCGCTTCTAAAAAAGGATTCGTCTTTGTGGTGGATACAGTAAGAAGTAATCAGATGCCGAATTTGGCGTCTCTTTACAATGCCGAAAGATCTAACAAGTATAAAAATTTTTTGTTCATAACTGCAAAGTGCTTAGCATAGAAAACAAACCTTCTGAAACGTTCACGTATATTTAATTAGAATTTCAAATGGTTCTGATGCAAATATTTTGCCGGATGCAGACCACACATTTGATGTTACTGTGGAAACAAACGTCAAGCAGGTAAATTAAATTTTCTGATCTGTGAGTCTAGATTTTAAAATGGATGAGTAAAAATGATATCACTACATTTATATCCGTAAAGGTTTACAAGGCACTGCAGAGACATCTTCATTCGTACAAAGATGAAAAACGAGGACCAACATATCTGGCAGTTCAATCATCAATTGGTACGTAGACATCACCTTTCTCGTATTTTGCAATTTCATTCAAACAAAGTTATTTTTTTGTGGTTTTTGAAGGGAATCTGCCACATTCTTACCATTATCTAATCTGTTTCTTATATAGATTCTCATCAGTTAATTAACCTTATGCCCGGAATGGGAGATTTTCCAGTTGTGACTATTCATGTTTCTGATCAGTAAGAAAATCTTTTTTTTTGTTGCTATTATAACACAGCTTGGTTAGTTATGACATTCATAATATATTGAATTCCTTTCACTTCATAGCGAGAATTTGTACAACGTGCTCGATTGGCAACGCGCAGGATCAAAGGCAATGCTTCGTCATTATATGAGTGTCGAATCAACTCTGAATGTAACGTGGACAATTCTCTTTCATTTCTTAAAATTTGTATCACCTATCAAAATGTTCCGTAAGAAATTTGTGGCAATATATTCGCACAGACCATGATCGAGCAAAGCAGATACTTCCACGTACCACTCGGAAATTTACCGCTAGACGCCACCATATTCGGTGCCGATCTATTCTTCGCCAGACATTTAAAGAAAAGCAATTTTATCTGGT
Source organism: Julus scandinavius (assembly GCA_034696685.1). Taxonomy (NCBI): domain Eukaryota; kingdom Metazoa; phylum Arthropoda; class Diplopoda; order Julida; family Julidae; genus Julus; species Julus scandinavius. Next base: position 20,316 of record JAQGAE010000490.1, on the reverse strand, counting down.
GGTGTTCGCCGACAGAACGCCCGGATCTTGGGGGGAAAGAAGCGGATGATAACAGGTGAATGTGATACTTTGCCTAACTGATAGTAGTTATTGTTGAAAAGCACTCTTCAATATCAACTGATTTCAGGTTGTTTGCTGAATTTGAAGAGACTACAGGTGTTGAAGTCAACAATCCAGGTGCATACAATTCGGTTTGCATTGAATTGGATATTGACAGCTTGGCTGTTAATACACTCTTACAGGTACAAATGTGTTTTAATGTTTTTATGTTCGGTCAACATTATTTTGCATAATTCAAGTTTCACCGTATTTCGATTACCAGCGAAAAAAACTAATAAATTGTATTTATGAATCTCAGTCTCAAAACATTCACGAGTTGGAAGGAACAAGCTCTTCAGTCGCTTTCAGTGCGCTGCCGCAAGCATCACTTGAGGAAATGATGAGTGGACTTGGGCCAGCCGCAAATCTAGCCAGTTATGACGAAACTGCTTTGTGTTCTGGAGCTTTTAGGTAAGATTAAAAAATACAAGGATTTTTTTGTTTGCACAAATTTAACTTTGACATATGGCAAACTTTTGTTGTTGTTTTGTTACAGAATTTTACGAGTGATGGTGCAGAACTGGTTGCGAGACGTGTCTCACTTCAACAACGTTTTCGCAGATTATCAAATAATTCATTTTTACAGGTATTATAGACCAAAACCACATCACGATACATTAAAACTTAGAAATTTTTTGCAATTAAATAATTTTTCCGGCTACTTCTAGGTGGCTAAGATCGTCACAAGCTTTGTTTTATGAACCGGCTTTGCGGCGTATTCTGCACGGCCTCATGAAGAAATTGTTTATGCAACTTATAGCAGAATTCAAACGTTTGGGAGCCAACATAGTTTATGCCAATTTCACGACCATAATTCTGTGCACGAAGAAACACAAGATGATTGATGCTTTGGCATACACGGAATTTATCGTGAACAACATTCGAAACAAGGAGATCTTTCAGAGCTTGGGAATAGTATTCAAACAGGGCTGGGAATACCTTCTGTGGCTTGGACCAGTAAGTACATTGATGACCATGATTCGGAGTTTTTGAAAAATCAAAACGAGCGATTTTAGGTTCTTAAGGTTCTGAAACTTAGTGCAGGTAATCCACAGTTTACCAATTTTCTATCATGTCTAGTCAAATCACGGAGGAATCAAGGGAAAATTATCAGAGAGTTCGGAAAGTCTGAGTATTACGCAAGAAACACAAGCCAGCAAGAAGATTTCAAATGAAGATTCAGAAGTCGAAGATGAGCAACCAGAATCCATGCAAACAGAAGAAGAGATGACTGGAGTTAGTTGTTGATGAGATTCCTAACCAATAAGATTTTTGAGAATGTATTCGGATAATTGATTTATTCTTGCAATGTGTTACATTTTGTTTTTGCAGCCTACGGTAGAGATGAACTGGAATCTCATTCAGTATTTACCAGAGGCTGCAGCTTGTCAAGACAACTTCACCAACACCATTGCTAGCTATATCAGCGAAGTGTATCAAAGAACCTACGAGGAGCATGTCGGAATTACGCCTGGAAATACACCAGTTCATAGAAGGGTCAATCCATCCCAAACTCAAATTAGCAATGCAGACAGCAACGATATTAATTCCAGGATAGAAGGCTATGCTCGGGAATTTTTGACTGGAGAGATGACCCAAAAATTATTTTTGTAAGTGCATGACAAAAAAAATGTTACAAATCATTGATGGCCTTTGACACTTATATTAATATCACTTACAGTATTACTGAAAGGATTCACAAAAAGCTTCCTAAAAGCACTGAACCTGACAGTGCAGGCATCCGGAAGACTGGCCCATCTGCCAACGTTATCAATCCTGCATTAGAATTTGTTAAATCGATATGCAAGGTAATATTCCCCAAATTATTTCTCTTCAGGAACACAAGCTATCAGATTTTTTAGTGTCACTAATCAAAACTCAATTTAGGTTCTGTCGCTCGATAGCTCAATTGCTGACCAAGTTATGAAATTGCGCCGCGATCTTTTGAAGTTGATAGCCATTGGAGAATTTAACGAAGAAGCCACTTGGCGAGACCCATGCGTTTCTTACGTTTTACCTGAGGTATCCTAATTTACGCTTTATAATTGTGTGGCCGGTCCCACTAGTATATTTGAATATGCTTAAAAGGTTACATATTCTTTTAGGTTATCTGTAAGGTATGCAATCATTGTCGGGATTTAGATTTATGCAAGGATGTTAACATTATAGAAGATCCCAATGGAGTGTAAGCATTTTATTTGTACTTCATCACTAATTTAAATTGGCCAAAGTGTTTTTTTTTTGTACCTGACGACATCCTCCTTTGGCATAAACTAATTTATCGAAATTGTCTTTTCAGTCCTGCATGGCAGTGCCCATTATGTGAAAATATATATCCCACATGTGATATAGAAGCCATGTTAATTGACTGCATTAAAAAGAAGTCCATGGCATATGTGTTGCAAGATCTGAAGTGCCAGAAATGCAGACAAGTAAGCCGCAGGAAATTCTCTAAATAGCATCAACATTTTTTTGCCCGCAAATTTCTAATCCTGACTAATTCAAATTTCTGATCAAGATCAAACTGGATAACATGTCCAGCAACTGCCTTTGCGCAGGAGGATATTCTAATCTCTTATCCAACGAAGATTACGGACAAAAGCTAAGAATATTTCAAAACATAGCTAGGTAAATATGAGTTATAAGTATTATCATTTCATAGAATGAAAGTGTGCAAATTATCTGACAAATGGTTTTTTTTTGTAGTGAATTTCAAATGAAGATGTTAAAGGAAATTGTAAGCTGGCTACTGAAAATGAATCCGGATATGTAATACCGACTTCTACTATGCATTCCTTAGTTTATTTTTAATACAATGTTATGTACAAATTTGACTTTTTTTTTTTAATAAATAAGTTTAAATAAATTTGATTTAAACTTACTGTTTATTAGAATTTTATTTCCAATGCCTATTTACTCATTTCTTCAGTACATTTTGGACAGCAAAATCAGGATCAATGAAAACTGCCATTTTCCAACTACTGTTGTCCAATTTTGCTGATTTTAAATACAATGCTAGGATGTGCTTCACTTCTTCTCTGTCAAGTTTATGGGATCAATTGTTGGCTCTAAAAAATAGTTAAATTTAAAATCTTTCCCTAAAAATAACCAAACGATTGATAAAAATATCATCATTTTTATTAAAAAATGCATACCTTTGAAATTGAAAGTGGGGAATTTGGTGAGGTCAACACCTTTCCCTCCGCCATACTGTTTTTCTAACCTATTTAATTCATCTTTGAAAGATTTTTCAATTTGAGGTGATGCCTCAAACAATTTATTGCCTGAAGATCTGTAAACCATATTAATGATTAAATCAGTGCCAAAGAAGTAATTTACAAAAAAATCAAAGCAAACAACCATATGCATAATAAATGGTTGAAACAAAACAAAAAATCTACTAATTAATGGCATTCTTTTGGTTTCCTATTTCTTATCAAATTCCCTTACTTGCTCTTTTGGGAATACTCCTTGACTTTGTCAACAAATAGCTTTTGAATGGGATCAGAAGCTACTTTCTGAGCTACATAAGACGTCACACCAATATTGCGCTTGAAGTACAAGTTGGCCGTCCCCCTTGCAAGAGTGGATAATTTTTTCACGTTGGAAGCCTGCATCCTACAAGTACAGAAAAGACTGGAATGGAGGACAATACAATACTTCAAATTTGCTCTACAAATTCGTTGATTGGTTTTTTCCTGCTTTCGACTGACGTTTTTTACGCAACCTTACTCTGCTGGCGTTAAAATTAAAAACTATTGAAAAAAAAAAGGTACGTGCAATCCATGGATTATGTGCCAGACTTTCCCCGCAGATGTGTAACATTCGATTAATGAACATCCCTAAAATTGGTGCTAAGTTATTAAACGGCTGTCAAAATAATAACATGTAGCGGTCAGGTTACATTACAAAAATAGTGTCTGATTTTTAGCGGAATTATCACAGCCAGTTGGAAAAACTCAAAAATAAAAAGCTAGACTAGTCAACCCATGTTTGAAACTTAGCTTGCTAGATGGCAATGTTCTTAAGTTTGAATTACTGATCAAGACCCAAATTGTAACTAACTAGATAGATGTCGACAATTGCTGCTACGCTGAATGCTGAAATATTTTCTCTAAACTGAGGTCATATCCACGCACACTTTTGCCCACTTCAACCCTAAATGCATATTTCTACCTGGGTGGTGATACAAACTGCTTTCATTACCTCAGTCGCCTTCGAAGCCCTTTTGAGTTAACTTAACCTTGGGCTTATATTCGCATAGTGGATACTTAATTAGTAGAGCGGTACAAAGTGTGCTGGATTAATGGCTAGTTGCAACAAACATACTAGTCCATATAAGATTTTAAACTTGACTTATCATCCTAGTTATAGGAATATGCGCTCTTCCAACCGCGTGCATGACAAAAAAAGGTGTTAATTCCGCTAATTATTATATGGTTACACTATTATATACGTAACGTTTAGGACTAATTCTGAAACTGTAACCGGCCTAAATTGCATGATCAAGGTCGAACTTCACTTGAAAAATAGACCCACAGATTCAGAAACTGTAGACCTAAAGGCATGGTAGAACCAGAATACTATGATCATACAAACAAAATATGTGCGATAAATAAAACGAACCTTAATGTAGGAGTAATTTTCTCCAAATAAATGCGTTACCCAAATTTTTCCAAAATGGCGAAATTCAGAGGTCACGAATTAACGATAATTTAGCGAACAGATGGCGCCACTATCGCCATGGATGGAGAATACCCCATGGCAACGGTTAACGTCCTGTTTATCCGAATTTATCATTCACGATCATTTACGTTTTTCCAATCATTTCAAGGGTTTAGATGTAGAATTAAAGTAGGAGACGGATTTGATGTTCAGAAACAGCTTTTCCCTAAAATAGAAATTTGTAAATTTCTTCGTGACGATGAAGAAACAGGAGTTTTAGAGCCGGCGTTCGGATAATCGCCAGTTTATCTTCTGGGTCATCTCAGGCATTCTGAAAAGAACGACGAGGTACACACAGAAGAGAAGGAGCAAAAGCGCTCGTCTTATATTACAGTGGCTAATCGGTAAACATGTTATATATTTGAAACGAAATTTGCATTTATCGACGGATCCTTCGTATTTCTGGAACTACCTCGATTTGCAGGCGACATGCTATCAACGAAAGAGATAGAAGAAAGCCTAGAGAGAGCAGCGGCATCCTTCATGGGGTGGCGATAAAGCGTAGGCCTCTCCCGCCTTCTGCTTTCCCTTTTACGAAAAAAATCATTTTCTTCCCAACGAGCAACAAGTGCTGACCGATACGTTAATTACGACTACACGAACGAAAATGTACACGCTGTGAAACTTATGGATTTCGCTGTTAAAACGGTAAGAAAGCTAGAATGTTTTCAAACAGAAGAACTATTTATTTTTTGGAACGAGATGTTGAGAATAATTGCACGAGCAGGTCCTGAGCGCGCGTTCAAAAACGAGAAAATGGTTTAAGGCCTATTTTCAAAAAAAGTAATTAACCCATGTCTATATGTAGAGTTTTTATCACTTTTCTGCAAGTATATCTCCCGAATGTAAACTTTGTTAACTTTTATTAATAAACAATATTTAAGCCTGTTAAACATCTTTCTTTCTGCGCATGATGCGGAAGGAATGTTATTTATAATTTTGGAAAACTACCCAAAAGTTGTACGGAAATTTATCGTAAATGCGTTTTATTAGCTAGCATTATTAGCTATAATGAATTTTCGATAAATTTCCGTTTAAACTTTTAGGTATAGTTTTCTAAAATTGTAAATAACATTTATAAAACTTGTATAACAAATTATAAATAATAGTTTTACAAAGTTATTCCGAAGTCATTTATTCTTGCTAGTCATTAATTTTAATTAATGAATTAACATCCTACTATTTTATAATATATAGTTTATATTTCCAAATATTCGATATACTATATGCGTGCATTTCTTTTAGTATTAAAATGTGTTAGACGAGTAAGATTTAAGTTTCTGTAAATATATAAAATAATTCCAGATGTTTTAAGTTAGAAAGTATATATAGCTTATTTTATCTGAAAACAACTATATAATGTGGCTATTTTTTTAGTAAATACATCCATTGAAAACTGTATATGGCAACAGCCTGACCTGAAATAATTTGTTGGCGAATTCTGCAGGACGGCGTGTTTCTTGTGCTAGATTTATTAGTTTCCATACTTGGTCATATTTTCGATTAGAGCTTTTGCAATGTGCTCCATAAATGCACATACCAAATGTCCAGCTGTCTTATCAGATAAGTCTATAATTTCGTACATTAGCCTAATTGGGAATTTTTTATCTGCTATTCTAGCTAAAGATTAAAAAAATACATTTGTTTTCTATTGAGAATATTTGTCAAGTTTACTGTCGGTCAATTGCAAAAAACGTTGTTAAATTTAATATACTGGTAGATGTTAGTAAAATATTATTAATTTTTTTCGATATATAAAAACTACGCATTGTCATCACACGCTAATGTCATCATCATTATTATTATTAATGTAAACTTGTCAAAAAAAATGTTACACTGAGATTCTTAACCTGTAGAATTTACAGGTAACCTAAAGGAATGTTGCTGCTTATTAGTCTGACAACTCTAATTCCAGTACAGTACGTTGTTTTGCAAGTTGGATCACTATTTGTAACGTATATACTACAAGTTACATCAATTTAAGACATCCCTGGTGCACTCGTATAACCGGTTGCACCAAACAAATGTTCATGCTGAGGACAAAGGCTTAACCGGTCGTTAATTTAATCTCAAATTTATTACCTAGTGATTGAACGGGTGTTGCAACTGGGCAGTTTTTGAGCTGCAGATATGCTTTATAACCTGTTGATGCAAATGGTTTAATGTAAAAAATAATCCAAGAAATGCAGCTTCCCAGACTTGTATACCTGTAGATACAGGACTCACGTATATAAAGCTATCTTTTTTCCCCCCACAAGTGGCTATTAAACCTGGAAAATTTTATCAAGTTTAACTCAAGTATTATTCAGAAATGTTGACGGCGTTAAGTACATCGCTAATGGCGCTCTATCAGTGTTTTACGTTATCTTTTGGAAAATGTTCACACTATATTACGTGATGTTTTACAGGCGTCTGGCAAGTCAACTTTATCCAAACCAAAACTTCCTTTTTGCATAAAACGCTTTTATCTATTTTATACGAAATCCCAGGAATATACGCTTTCTGAGCATAATTATATGTGAAAGCCTAATGACAAGATTTTGTTCTGTGTTGATTAATCTAAAAAACGTATCCAAACAAATCAGTCCAAAACACTTCCAAATGTTGAGATGATCTTCGGAGAGCAATACAAAAAAAGTTTAAAAAGTGTTATTTTCTGCAATTTAATACCTATTGTATTTGCATTAACATGCACTTTTGTCAGATTTCAGAATTAAAATTGATATTGTATATCTTTTTTTTTCTTTTTCTTTTTTTTAAAAACACTTAAATTTAACACTTTCTTGTGAAATCATTTGTATTTATGGAATCATAATTTCTGTGAAACTTGTTAATTTTCATGCATTAAATTAATATTTGACTTAACGAAGAAAAGTAGGGGTGTAATACTTTTACACACTATATAGTGTGTAAAAATATTTAACAAACATTTTATTATACCCTATATTTAGAGATACGAGGAAAATAGTGCGTCTTACAATCGATATCCCTATTATAGAATTTGGACAACAATAAAAAAAGATAAGGAAAACCAGTCATTTCTTGTAATGAAGAAGATGCTGAATTAACAGTGGTTCCGCATGACTTCTACGACGAGTCAATAAAATATCTTCAAATACTTGTACTTAATCCCTGTTATTACGTTGCATGTTTAGCTTAATGGCAATTAGAAGAATAACCAAAGGCTGTTGACCCCTCTGTTTGTAGTTTTATCCTTTCGAGTACATCAGCTACGGAATGAGAAGAGGTACTATTACCTAAGATAAAGCTGAATACTAAGTGGAATTTACCCAGATATGTAAAAACACGAAAACTATTCAGATCTAAATCAGTTCAACATTTTGGGGTTATTGTGGCCATCTCAGCATCAAAATAAACCGCAAGTTTTACTAGGACTGCAGTTTCAAAGTTTATTGAAACAAAATAGAGATTTTCGCTGCGATTTGTGGAAATTTCAAAACTTGACTCTAGTTAAAATGCAATTTATATTACAACGAGCCAAAGTTTATTTTCTGTTGGTCGCATAATTCGTGTTTACTAAAAACATAATTCACTTTTTTTTAAAGAAAATTTAATTGAGTGTTGCTATGCACTCAACATGTTGAAATGATAGAACTTGGGAAGTTTTTTCTGTTGATAACTCGTTTCATTTCCCAAACTCGTAAATCTCCAAATTTAACCCTTATGTTGGTTGGTGAGCTATAACAGACATGAGTTTCCTATAGGAGAACAATTTTTAGACTCTTTGAGCTGTTTTTGTGCTGTGATGTTTTTCATAGTTCTTTTGGGTGACAGGTTATGTAGGCTATAGCAGCCATAGGTTGTTCAAAAAAAAAAAAAAAAAAAAAAAAAAACACTCGGATATTTCCCCGCAAGGTTTATAATTTTCCCTTTTTATTTTTCCTTCAACTTTGTGTTTGGAAAAAGGCCAACAGTCTAACACCATGCACTGGGACTCGCTGCAGGCAAGGCACAACCAATCCTGTAAAAATATACAGTTTGAAAATAGATTTTATCCCGATGCATCTTGGTATACCAGTGAGACATGTGTTTTTCTCAACAAAATGGAGCTTTTAGAATTCATGAGCAATGGTCGAAGGACGTCTTTGTTTTTTAACGGTTTCCACGCGTGTTTTCATGGTCCCAAGAGTCGTTACTAAACCCTCCATCTTTTCTGACTCCCATCATTTCTTATAGCTTCCATGGGTATTGAAACAGTAAACACAATATTTGCAATGACAATCGATTTAAAAAATAATTACATTTATTTCATTCATTAATTAGTAAGGTTTGGTACTTATTTCTTATGCTTATAAAAATTGTGAACAGATTTTATAAAAGTTTTAAAATCTCCATTTGTTATTAAAAAACGATAAACAAATGGTACGTAGTGTAAATATTCATCAAAACTATGAAAAACTGTTGCTATAGTAGTTTACAATAGCCATGTTTTTTAATATAACTGTACTATACCTACATTTCTGAAATTACTAGACAAAAATTGTGTGTGGTAGGTTTTGGTTTTTACGAATTCTGAAAATTTTCGCAGTCATCATGAAAATAACATTAATCACAAAATCCATGAGTTGTTTAAAATCATCAAGGTCGCAAATAAAGTTTCGAATGAGTAATATAAGGCACATGTGGTTGCAAAGCTATAAATGAATAAACACGCTATATATGCTATATTTAAGTGTCCATTATCAGTTCCGGAAATAAAATGTGATAGTTGTAAAATGCCTTTGGGTCATGCGAATACAAATCGAACAAAACCTTGAAAATGAAAGGTATATACCATAAAAAGTATTTAATTGTGAATAAAAAAAGGTGGAGTACAATCATTTCCCAAAAGAGAACCTTTTAATAGGGTGAATATATTTATCAAATCCAACTACATTTTGCTGAATTTTTTGGAACGGACAAGATGACCAAATGTTTATAGACATTCAAATTAGAGATTCCACTCAAACAGATAATTTATAATATGTTCATGATGTATAGCGGATGTTTCAAGGATATAACAAAGTAGAGCATCTGCTTCAAAATTAGCCATCTCTTGTGAACAAATAATACCCCCATAAAGTAATATATATATACTCAATTGTTATCCATATATGTGGGACCTTTCCTCATTGTTTGTTCACATATTCCAGCTTGTGATCTAATTTCTATAGACCATAAAGTGAAAATCCATTTTGCTGTTATTTATTTTTAACAATAGGCCTATCTAAGATTTTTTGTTTTGTTTTACGAGTTCCATGTCCTTTTACCTAGACCTACGCGAATTTTGCCTGACAGGAAAGTAGTAGGCAGACCCGATCGAGGGTGGTGAAGGAATTCGGGTTTTGTATACACTCCTATATGCCTATATGCAGCTGGAAAAACAGGAATTATAGTAGGTAGGGGTGGGCTGGAGTACGTCACTCCCTCGTATACAATTCTGGATAGGATAGTTAGTTTACCCCCGTGCATTCTGCCCACAGTTTCCAGATGCTGAACCTTTAGGATGGTCACGCTGTTTTATGCTAAACACTGACTTCGGGGCAATGGGATATACGTGGTAAAAGAACCTTCCTCCTGTCTATCTGCCTGTCTGGAAAACTTGCTACAGACCTAACCAAAAAACTATTCATTTCGTTTCACAAGTTTTAGAATGTTGGTGAAACTTTAAACGTTTACAATTTTCCGCCATTCCCACCCTTTTTTTCTTTCTCAGAAGTAATTTTGGCAGGTTTAGGGTAAGGCATTGAGGTCAAGACACATTACATTAAATTTCGACCCTTCTGCGGCCGGTGGTTACCAAAAAAATTAAGTGAAATTATGTATAATCGTGCATATAATTGAAACATTTACGCCGTGATATTTAACCTTAAGTATACTGTGCAACTGTTGTAACTAATTGGATATGGCATCAAATTTGCATATAAAGGCGTGTGTGTACACGTTCCAATATCATAAAATACACTTTCGAATTCAGTGGAACCTCGGCTTACGAACGTCTCTGTTTACGAACAATTCGGTTTTACGAACACATTTCTCTGGACCACCAATCAAAGGTCCGAGTTTCTGCAATTGTTTTACTAGTTTCAGCAGACCATCTTTGATAACATCAAGGTAACATCAAAAATGTTATAATTTCCAAGGATTTAAATTAAAATCGATATTAGTTTCAAAGATATAACCTACATTGCAAATATGGCAAAAGTTCGTCTCTTGTTTTATCCACGCCAATTGCAGATGCAATGGATGATAATCCATTGATGACATCGATTTGAGACTTATATCATATAATTAACTACAGAATAGAGTAGAATAATACAAATTTTCCTAATGGAAACAATGTTTGTTAAAGTAAATGCGAATGAACGTCAGCATGACGACACCACGTGGGTGTCTTTATTTCCTATAATGTTGGAAATCATGGAAGTCTTGTATTAAACTGCTTTCTTCTAATATTACTCTTATATTTATTTCCTTTCTGTATATATTATTTCCACACATAAGCCATAACATGTTAAAAAAAGTTGTAGGACAAAGAACGCATTATTTAGATTTACATCAATTGCAATGGGAAAAAATGATTCGGTTCACGAACAGGGTCGAGGAACGGATTAAGTTCGTAAACCGAGGTTCCACTGTACTCCTAATATCCAAGTTAATAATTGTTATTTTTTCTTATTTGTGTACCTTATAAAATTCTGGAAATGTTGGTGCAGTTGTTTTAATATGTTAGCACTGTCACTCATAGCAGTAGTATTCTGTAAACTGGAAATAATTCGTAAGTTAGAATGCGGAATACACGCAGTGTTAATAAGTAAAGTGATATATACAAATAAACTAGAAATGCGACAAAGGTCAATTTATAGATTACAATTGGCCTAACCACATTGTGCAAATTACTTTTTTTAAGTAAACGTTTTCTCAACTGGGGTTTTTCAAGCCATCTCAACAATGTTGATAAACATGCAGTCATTCAAAGTGGATTTTATATATTTATTGGCAGATGACAGATGGTTTCCTGACTCTTATCATTTCCATCAAACATATTTTGTAATACATATATAAAGATATAGCAGTTTTTGTTATGTTTTTTCAAGGCAACCCGATAAGCCAGCATTATGAACACAATCTCCTTGACAACATTTTTCCCGATTCTGTTGTCTTAGTGTTGATAATTTTCAAACATCCATGAGCCCAGAAATCATAATAGCCTTTCGCATCTTTAGGGTACCCATGGTGATTTTCGATAGATCATTCGTCTATGTTTGTGCTAGATTTATGATGAAAATCAAAGACTATATAGCACCGCCAACTGGTTAATCCTTCCTGTTCTTAGTTTTCTAAATAGTTATTTTTTATTGTACATGCAATTTTTAAGTAGACGAAAATTCAGATTTGTAAAATGGAGGAAAACTTCATCCAAAGAAAAAAACAAATCACAACAATCCACGTAAATGAGCTGTTGTCACGGAATGGATTTCATCCTCCTATAGCTGAAAACCGCTTTTGAATAGAATTTACAGGGTGGCTACAAAAAAGAGGGAACAATTTTCATAAATTCGTTACTCCTTTTTAATCAAAGTAAATCCAATTTTACACAAATATAGGCAACAAACGTACGAACAAAACTGCCATTTCAATTTGTACTCAGTGTCCTCAATCCACTGTGCATTGAATGCTACATTTGCAGGGTGGCCACAGGTCAGGGAGGGGGAGGGGGGGGGGAAGTGGTCAGGGTAGTCAGGGAAATTAGTAAGTGGTCAGGGAAGTCGGGGAAATTAGTAAGTGCATGGTCAGGAAAATTGTCCACTTTCCAAGCAAAATGCCATCCCATCACTCAGTCTTCCAGCAGGCCCATCCCCAATACTCTCGAAATATCATTTGTTTTTTGTTTCTTTATGAAATTGTTTCTTTCCACAAAATAATTTTTCCCAATATGCTGTTATAGGACATTTGTCCAAAAGAGAGCTAAGTTGGCTGTGTATCAATGAAAGCTGCAGTTAGGTTCAGTTTGATAAATGCTCTGTTTTTAATATTTTTAAAATTGCTTGCTAAAACTTGAAAATGCCAAATAAAGAAAGTGCTTTTATACGTTTCATTATGACTAAAAATGTGTATGCATTAACGAATAAGTTTAGGTTAGGGAAAAGTCAGGGAAATTCAAAATGAAAATTGTGTTACCACCCTGATTTGTGTTTCAAAATTTTAAAATTCAAAATGGAAGCTTTGAGAATCAGCAAATTGCTATTCAAGGTCCATCTGATGAACAGAGCATATACGTATTTTTTTATTAAGTAACTGCGCGAATGAGTTTATTAAAACATGGTGGCCATGTCTAGTCATCAATTCATGAGCAGCCAGGATGAATGGCTCCAATTGCAATTATAAATACGCCTGTCACTTCTCATAAGTTGCTATACAAGATCTGAAAAACATGCACAGGGTTGCATAAAAGGCGTGGGTGTTTTGAAAAGTTAACCCTTTGCCAGGGTTAGTGAAATGGCATGTCACCATGTGGGCCGACATAACCTCTGCCATATGGGCAGCCAGAATTTCAATCAAAATAGCTCTTCATGCAGATTAGCCTTTTTTCTGCATTGCATGATGCATCTCTGAGAATGTAATTTATATTCATCATGCAAGGGCATGTGAACAGGAATCGTGCTAGGACTCCTTTATCGAAAACTACTAGTTTATTGGCTTTTGTTTATATCATTCATCACAATGGAATTCAGAAAAAATAATCCGCGGCCAAACACTCCCCATTTTAGTTTAATCTACATTTAATACCATCTATCCTAAAGTCATGATAGAGGACGTATGTTGAAATTAAGCAACGGAAATTAGTGTAATATACGTGGAGTAAATTTTATGATAAATCCGTATATTTACAACTTCCTCACCTCATTCATCTAAAAATTACGTGCAATAAAACAGTTTCATATTTGTTTATTCTATAATGGAGATGTTTTAGTTTTTATGTATGCATACAGGCGCCTTAAAACTAGTATTAGTTATCGTTAAGCCAATATAACCTGGAGTGAAAATTTTATAAATACAGATTTTTTAGTTTAGTATTCCCTTAAGCCAATATCCGTGCATACTTATTACTAAAATCCTTAATAACAATAATTTGGCAAAACTTTTTTTTGCATGTTTGTGCATGTGATAGATGTACGAACATGCATAAAAGTGGTGAATTTGAGGACATGTATACATACTTTCAAATAATGAATTGATATAAAGTAAAATAAATTCAAGAAATTAAATAATAATCCTTTCAAATATGTATAGCTACACTTGTATTATGAATATTATAATTATTGAAAATGGATGCACATTCGATTACTTTCTGTGTATGTAGTTTCCAATGTTAATGAAAAAAGTTAAATTTTGATGAAATTAACAGGATGTAATTTTTTGGGGAAAACATTGTCAACAAACTTATATTTTCACATATTTTGATCTCCATCAGGTTTCAGCACCAATTTGTGGGATCACAAAATAAATATTCCTCAAAGAAGAAATTGTCTGGTCTAAGGGAACTGTTTTTAATCCAAGAACAAATTGTGGAAGAATATAAACTGAAATTTTAAATTTTGTAATAATGGAACAACAACAATAGAACTATAGAAGTTCAGCACATGCTGTGGGATCATGCAAAGACTGCACATGCACCATTTCATGCTGCACATGCAAACTTTTTTCATGTTGGTGGAATCCCAACACACGGTATTGTTCCTGAAATACTCCATGACAACGGCACGTGCAACTTTAGCCGGCCAATGAGCGACAGCTTTTATACGGATGCATGCTGGGTGCCCTTCCCTCATTGGCTAGAAACACAACTACTTCGAATGGTTGCTGCTTCCTCTGTGGATTTGCAAACTTTTTTTAACTGTAACCTTACAGAGTTGAATGTACTTTCTCTAGTTTGCTTATATATACAAGTTCCACCGCCATTTTTTTATTTATTTTTTTATTTTTTTTGCCATCATGCGATTTACGTTTAAGGACACGGTGCAGCCTTTTGTCTTCAACGACCTTAAGAAACTGGGGATTTGGCATGGATTGCATTTACAGATTTTATATTACAAGCAGCTTATGCAAGGTGTGTGTACCACAGGATTAAGCTCACATATCAAGGCATCCAGCTATAGTTTAAACCCTCGACTTGGAAACTAAATCGCATATTTGCACGCAACTAATCCTCCTTTCCTTAGCTCATCATACAATTTATAATTATACGACTGCTAATAAAATTGATCCTTTTATTGTTAACGAATTCCTCCGTGCCCAATATGCTGTTGTTCATGTAACAGACCTCTACCTACATGGCCCTCCTCCTCCCCCACCAATGCTCATAAAATCTTCCATGGGGTTGCCATTTTATATTCATAGAAATAGCGTTTTGGCATTTCCTGCACACCGTGGGTCCGAGGTAAATATGCTTAATGATCCGCTAGAAGGTTCATGGATTTAAATAATTACCTCCGAACAGAGGAAATTTTACACACTTATACCACAATCCTTTACTTTTCCCTCCAATCAGGTGTCAAAAAATGGCGTCACACAACATCGCCCACCTTTCAGTAATTGAAATATGCGACATGGATATGTTGTTTTCAAAGGGAAATGCTAACATAGGAAATGCATTGTATAAAGTTTTCAATGTTTAGTACTTCCTGAGTTTACCTATTGAAGATTGAGTAAAAAATGGGTATGTGACATCGAGGGGTGGAGTTATACTGTGCACGCTTGATAAGCAGTCAGGATGCATGTACTTGCAATGCATTTTATCCATGTTATAAATGCTGAATATGTGCAGAAAATACTACAGACTTATGACTAAATTTAAAACTATCTTTTAAATGGATTCGAAACAGATTTTAAAAATTCAGGTTGTGTTACTTGGGTATTATTACACAAATCCAGTGAATTTTACAATGTTTGTTTTGTTGTTAAAGGTGTACAGGGTTCCCCCAGACCTCGGAAACCTGGAATTGTCAGGATATTGGAAAGGCCTGGAAAAATTTATTTGAAAAAAGTCAGGGAAAAATTAATTATTTGGAAAAAGTCAGGGAAATTCAACATGAAAGTTATTGAACTCTGAAACACTTAAGTGGGCTTGCTGGACTGTGGACATCATATGGAAAGAATGATGGTGAAAGTCTTAAGACTCGTAGAACGTCCACTAATTTTTCAATCTGGAATTTCTTCTATTTCGACCCTTTTTAAACTTGAAGAATTGCAATTTTTCACATTAAAAAATCTGATTTTCTGTGGTAAAAATCCAATTTTTCTCCAGTAAAAATACGATTCTTCTCGTCCGGGAATTTTTTTTTAAACCTGGAAAAGTCAGGGAAGCATATTTTATACAGCATTATGCAAAAGTGCAAGAATTTAACCATCACTTTACAAATTATAAGCAGAACGTAGAAACCAAGGGTATGCCGTGTTAGAAAATGGATGATTTTCAAGCATTATTTTATTTTTTTCTTGGAAACTACTTGAGCAAAAATCAGTGCAAAAGTCAGTGGATCCTCCTAAAGTAATTCCACACCGATTAGCACACGCTCTTGCTCTCATGCATGAGTTTGTTGTGATAAAGTAGTGTATATGCTAGGATTGAGTCATGTTTCTTTGTTTAGATCTTATTTCTTGGATTTTCTTGTCTGGCTTAGCCAGAAAATAGCCTGTTTAGTGTATAGCCAGGCGTGTTATGGTATGGTGATTTTCGCTGATCTCAGCGCTTCTGTGCAGCTGTTTCACAGCCATTATCAGTGCAAATTTGGTGTCATTGCTTCACGAATTTTTTTTTTTATTTTTTTTTATAAACTAACAGTAACATAGACGTGTATATTCTGTGTGACTCATCAATAAGCATAATGAAATAATAGCAGAGTCGTCTGACACCCCACTTTTGATGTTCAACCAGCCATTAAGCCAATAATGATTTTACAGTATAATCTTCCAATTTACTTAGCCCTCCTCATCAGTATCCTACTTGTAAATTATACTCGAATTTTATGTCTTTATTTCAATGAAAAAAAAATTGTTTAAAGAGTGAACGAAATCAGATCAGAGGTGAAAGTACAGTGTGCGTGTTATGTAATTCCTAATAGTTGTGTTGTTGAAAGGCTAAATTAAAATAAGGCCAAATCCTACATTTTGGATGTTACCAAGGCTAATATTGGACAAATTAATTTGGCATTTGTTAAAATAAAGTCATGTTTGAAGTTATTATCACCTGCTGTAATGTGTACCAACATTTTTCCCATGATCTTACGGTTATGATCATAATAAAATTCGATAGTTTTAAATGCATTTTGGTTTTATTTGTTTCATTTATTTATGATTTTATTTATTTGTATTGCTTTGTTGTCTATTTATATTAGTTTTTTATTCCACGTACGTATTTTAATGCTAACAAACAATGATGGTGTTATGGTTAGTAAGAGCCATGAATTGTTTTTCTACCATTTATCTTATATTTTTTTCTTTCTTTGCAGGTGTACAAGACGAAGTCTCACTAAGGGCAATGGAGATAATGAAAGAAATTTGGGTAACTAACTTCACTGTGCTTTAATGCTTCATTAAACTTGTAATTTGATTTCATGCAATGCCAACACGGTCGTTCTCGCATTAAACTAGCTTGAAATTTGGAAATTAAATTTAATGAAGATTTTTACCACTAGCCTTTTTTTCTCGATTATTTCTCCCCTTATATAGTATAGTTAAAGGTTATAAACTTCTAGCGTTTGTTTACGTCTCTCCATCTATGTTTACAGCCCTTATCCATCTGGCATTTTAATGAAGTCATCCTGGAATGCCAGTTTAGTTGTTCTTCACCCCAGATTCACTAAAGTCTGTGTTGGGGCGATAATAAATATTGAAAATATCTTGCTCAAAAACTCGAAACATACAAGTAAAGCGTTGAAACAAGACCCTGTCATCCTGTTTTTTTTTGTTCATGAAAGTTTATAAAAATTTTGTTTTATGGAAATGTGAGAAATTTTTTCAAGGCATGTTTTGTTTAGAATTAGACATGCAACATTTGTTTTCCTACTTAATGTAGAAATTTAGCCATTTGGATAGTTTATTTAAAATATTATACCAGATAGTGCATGACAAAACCTATGTCTGAAATGTAGAGTACACACAGGAAACATTACAGGATCCTAAAGAAAATGTTACTGTTTGTCAATTTATGCAATTTATGAAGCAAATTTGCACGAAAACACAAAACAAACTCTTGCGTTAAAAATATATTACAATATTTCGGATTTTTCCATATTTCTGAATCCATAATTATATTAATTATATCCTGGCTAATTTGTTTTCAATCTGACGAAAGCCATTCCGTGACTTGTGCTATTTTGACCAAATGAAATATGTAAAATTTTAAAACTTGGAATGATGGATTTTGAATTTTTAAATTTTGGTTAATGCTCTAGGAAAACTCTTCTAACGAAATTAAGAGTTGTAACCCTAAAAGCTACAGGGAAATTCACATTTTATGATTTCATTAGATGCTATTGTTAGAAAAAATTACGATTTGATGAATGGGCAACTTATTCTATCTTGTAGGACATTTTTAAAGGATTAATACTGTAGTTTCTCGTTGGTGAAAAGCCTTTCAAAGACTGTATTATTACGGACAAAAAGCTGCCATAGAATGTCTGTTAAGCTACATAGACATACAATTAAGGATAATTTAAAAATCATTTATAAGATTAGCCTACTTGAATACTTAATTGTAAAACATTTTACACAAGCTTGGGGCTTATAAAAGAAATATATGAATTATGTACTAATCAGTCTCTCCCTGTCATGTAGTAATCTAATATTCAAAATTGTTTATCAGTGTCTGGAGATTTATAGATAGATATATTAAAAATAAACGCTGAGAGCATGCGCTCGAGATTGTGTTGAGCATGAAGTGAAACTCAATTGAAATTGCCTACATCTATTACCGAGCAATTACATTGCCTTTCCACGCATGTAAAAAAAAATTAAGTAGCAATAACAGGCCTCCATGTGACCAGAAATATTAAACCCAACCTATTTTAAATTCATGCCATTTGGCAGCCGAACCTACAACATGTGTTTAAGGTGAAAATAAATAAATTCGAGCTGACATATACTACACGAAGTAATCGATGCAGAATAAGCTTATAAATTATACATGACTTTAATACCCTTGATATTTATGTATAAGAGTAAAGTACGGTGTATTAAAGACCACGTTAATTCGTGTTATTCATAAGTTTACACGCCATCAGTAGTTTGAGTGTATACGCCTGGTGTAGTGCAGCTGTTGCACACCATATTACGTGCAGTTTCAGAGAAAGATCTACTGTATGTTCAAAAGAACGAAGGCTGCATTGTGCACGATGCTAATTTAAAATTTGGATAATTAAAAGTTAGGTGAAAACTTATTTTGGGATGTTATGCTCAAAATTGACCCAATTCCATTGAAACGTGAGCTGATGAACGTATTTGGTCATATAAGTGAATGAAGTGCCCAATTTTTTTTATTAACAAATGGTTAAATACCGAAAACTTTAAATTTTGTATGACTATGTTGACAGTAACGAAATATTCTGCATAGTGATTGGTGTTTATGAGAGTGTTTTTATAATTAAATACTGTTTGGAGATTCAGATGTATGTATCTGTATTAACTGTATTGAAGAAATCTGAATACAATTTGCTCAAAAGATATTTGTTATCTTTCTTTGTCAGTTAGGGAATATCTTGCAGGTTTTTTAATGAGCAAGAACGTTTCATTCACAATATTCATGACTACAACAACACGGATAAACTGGATTTATTTTTTATTCCACATTATAGAAAAATAAATATCAATTAATATAGTCTATTAGCCACTCTTGTTGGTTTTCTTTCATTTCATTCGAAGTTTAGGTTTTTTAATAAGAAGAACAGAAGAAGAAAAAACCTTAATAGGGTCAAATTCAAATGATGAAATGTTAATTGCTATTCGTATAAAAACTGGACATCTTGTATATCAATTTAGATACTACACCACAGCAAGAACATTTAGTCTAAATTATTGAATAAAAACTGTACAGCACACATGAAAAACAAAGGGTAGAAACTGGCAAAATAGTCACCTTGAAAAGAATTAAGACTGCCTAGTGTAATCTTCTGAAATTTTATTCTCATTAGTATAAATTACATTAAAACCAGCCATGGCCAGCTTAGCAGTTAATTGCTCACTGTGTTTTTTTTAAATGAATACATATGTAATTTAAGCATGGATTAAAGATTTAATGCAAGGGATTGTGTAGGGCTCATATGGGACAGTGTTTATAATTCAGTAGAGACTTTCAGCTGAATCACAACCCTATCACTTTCAATGGGTGAAATTTTAAAACACAATTACAGCCAACCAAAAAGAGATTAAATAAAAATAAAAATTGTTTAAAATAGCTTGATAAATCAGCAATGGTATCACTTTTTCGTTTTT
>JAQGAE010000489.1:0-35607 GCA_034696685.1 Julus scandinavius | reverse complement strand
GTGTATTGCAGTGAAGCAAATGTGTATTACAGTGAAGCTAATGTATTGCAGAGAAGCTTGTGTGTATTGCAGTGAAGCAAATGTGTATTGCAGTGAAGCTTAGGTGTATTGCAGTGAAGCTAATGTGTATTGCAGTGCAGCAATATAAGAAATTGCATATATTGACAAATCAGAATACATTTCTGGACATATTTCTATATATGGCATATTTACCTTACGTGTCCTATATCTGGTATGCAATATTTGCACTAAGCAGTCATGACCACATATATGACCATGTCTGTTTTAAACATATAAGGAAATCACCATATATGATTCAAGTGTTTTCTGAGACACATTTATATGAAATATGACAGTTATCAGTCTATATATACTAAATGTATACCACAGACATATGTATGAGATATACTATGATCCTGTATAATTTCATTTTTACACATGGTTATGGCCTCCAATGGTGATATATATCCCAATTAAATGTTTTAACGCCTCTCAGTTGTTTTTCCACTGTATTTTTAGTGTATTTTTTGTATTTTTTTGTCGAATGTATTTCGTGATGATCCAATTCAGGTTTCCTTCAAACTAAAATTGTGATTTGAGAACGTAAAAATGATTCATTTCGATGACTACTTTTTTCCCCCAATAAAAGCGTGTCTCTCGTCTGCGTTCAGATGCTAAAGAAGCCATATCGAGTGGATATGGGAATCCCGAGTAGTCTCATTTGAGGCCAATCTTTGCCTATAAACGATCCTCATAAAAACGAGTTAGCATTGAAAATGAACAATAAAACCGGCGGAAAAAAGAAGAAGAAAAAGCATTCAAAGTTGAAAATGTCTCAAATGGAGAGGCTTATTTAAACAACAACCTCACCAATGGGCCTTTGAAAGCTAATGCAAAGCATATATGGGCCATGTATGGACATGTATGACTGAAATTGGGGTACGGTATTATAAGTGGCTACATGTGTTCGTCTATTGACTTGTATGACCATGCATGGACAAATGACTGGGAACAATAGGCCTTTGTAGCCAATGGAATACATCAATGGGCCATGTATGGACATATGATTGGAATTAGACATACTGTATTATTTGTAACAATTATTGTCAATGTTTCTCATGTAGTCCCATGTATGGCAACATGTGTTTGTATAATCACTTGTATGACCATGCATGGACATACATGACTTGTTATATGCATGGATATCCCAGGAATTATACATATATGGCTCATACATGGCCATTTATAAGCCTAACTTTGTCACTACCTAGCTGTTGACTGGATGACCATTGGAAGTCTAGATATTTCTCATGAATGACAAATATAAGCCCATATACAAGTATGGGCCTACCTTTTTTTGCAATTCAAGTGCCAGATATGGTATAATTTTGTCTATTTTTCGTTGAACCCTTCCTCCATCCATCAATCCTTCCTGTGACATTTTGTGCCAGATCTTCCTTCTTCCAGTTCTGCCCCCATCTGGCTTCAAAGGCCATAAATGTAAGGACACCGAAGAGAAATCCCCATCTTGGGATGAAAAAAGGGACCAGAAAAGATAAGGAAGTAGGGCATCACATGAGAGAGAGAGACTCGGATCCAGATATGGCAAAAGGCCAAAAAATAAGCAATTTTCTTAGGCAGATATATTAGGAGATGTAATTGCGAAGAACCAAATTTATTTTTGCCAAACACGAGAAACCATATGAAACCATATGCGGCGGAAAATGGATGAAAGACATATAAAAAAAGCCCTTTCGTCATCCAGAAAATGCTTTGATATGGGCCGAAATGGAAGAGACAGATTTCAGATGAAATTAATGCAAATTTTGCCAAATGCATTGTACAGACAGCTACACCTGTAGACATTGGTGGCATAGAGTTGGTAAAAATGTTTTATAGGTTCAAATATTTGGTCATAACTTCCCTAGCCACATATGTTCATTTCACAATAATACTTAGAGGTATATTTATAGAGGGTTGTGTTTTGCAGTGAAATATACAGTTTTGCTCCATATACAGACGCTTCACCGCAATACACGTGAGCTTCACCGCAATACACTTGAGCTTCACCACAATACACGTGAGCTTCACCGCAATACACGTGAGCTTCACCGCAATACACTTGAGCTTGACCACAATACACGTGAGCTTCACCGCAATACACTTGAGCTTCACCGCAATACACGCAAGCTTCATCGCAATACACGTGAGCTTCACCGCAATACACGTAAGCTTCACCGCAATAAACGTAAGCTTCACCGCAATACGCGTAAGCTTCACTGCCACACACGTAAGACTCATAGCAAAACACGTTAGCTTCACCGCAATACACATAAGCTTCACCGCAATATGCGCAAGCTTCACCGCCAGACGCGCAAGCTTCATTGCAATACACGCAAGCTTCACCGCAATACACGTTAGCTTCACCGAAATACACGTGAGCTTCACCGCAATACACGTGAGCTTCACCGCAATACGCGCAAGCTTCACCGCCAGACGCGCAAGCTTCACCGCAATACGCGCAAGCTTCACCGCAATACGCGCAAGCTTCCCCGTAATACGCGTGAGCTTCACCGCAATACGCGCAAGCTTCACCGCAATACACGCAAGCTTCACCGCAATACGCGTAAGCTTCACCACAATACGCGTGAGCTTCAACCGCAACACATGAGCTTCACCCGCAATACGCGTGAGCTTCAACCGCAATACACGTGAGCTTCACCGGAATACACGTGAGCTTCACCGCAATACGCGTGAGCTTCACGCAATACACGTGAACTTCACCACAATACACGTTAGCTTCACCGCAATACGCGTGAGCTTCACTGCAATACACGTGAGCTTCACCGCAATGCACGTGAGCTTCACCGTAATACGCGTAAGCTTCACCGCAAGACACGTGAGCTTCACCGCAATGCACGTGAGCTTCACCGCAATGCACGTGAGCTTCACCGCAATGCACGTGAGCTTCACAGCAGTACACGTGAGCTTCACAGCAATGCACGTGAGCTTCACCGCAATACACGTAAGCTTCACCGCCATACGCGTGAGCTTCACCGCAATGCACGTGAGCTTCACCGCAATACGCGTAAGCTTCACCGTAATATGCGTAAGCTTCACCACAAGACACGTGAGCTTCACCGCAATGCACGTGAGCTTCACAGCAATACGCGTAAGCTTCACTGCCAAAAACGCAAGCTTCATTGCAATACAGCTTTGAACGCACAATTTGGATATTGGGAAGTATTGATTTTTGAACCACCCTTTTCTATATATAGACATTTCCCATATAAACACAAATCTGCACTATGTAAAATATTTCAACCCCAACTTTATCTGATAAGTTCACTAAAATCATATTTTTATTTATATTTCGTAATGCATTTAACGATTGAATTAATGTTGACATGTGAATATCTTAGTATATCTTTAATTTTTTTTAATTTCTTCATTAGTTAAGGAAAATATTTTTGGCATTTCTAAATCTTATTTGAAATTGTCGTGTAAGGATTCTAAAATGAGCAAATGAAATTGTTGGTTTTTCACGCTAATTACACGCTGAAATTAGCAAATTTCATTTTGCCCACTTCATTATCGAATAAATAGTAGAAATGCCTCTGGGGACCAAATGTGCATTTGGTTTAATTCATCCAGAATGTAATGTATCGAAATCTATATTCATTTAATGAGATCTGATACTGAAATTCATCTATGATATCGTTAACTTGAAAACTATTTCAAATTTACCTTTACTTTTCGTCTAAATATATTTTCACTTTATCAATGTTTTCTGAATCAAATGTTATTAAACTCTGACATATGTAATTACTTATGTTTTCCAGTATTTGACAACAATATGACAAATTGAGCTGATATTTAATAGTGAATTATAATTTTAATTAACAGTGTGTTTTTAAATATTAATAAAGTAATTTAAAGTTGTCTTTAAACAATTGTCCTTGCATATGTGATGATCTAAATTAATGTCTGGAAACTTGTGAATATTTTATACAATGTTTATTCCAAAATATAATAATAGAAATTATGTATGTCGATATACAGTAATTATAATGGTCTCAATTATGTCTGGAAACATTTGTCCATACATATATGATGTTTTCTATTCATGTATGGAAACATTCGCTCATGCATTTATGATGATTTCCATTCATGTATGGGAACATTTGCTCTTGCATATATGATGTTTTCCACTCATGTATGGAAACATTTGCTCATGCATACATGATGACCTCCATTAATGTATTGACACATTTGTTCATGTATATATGATGTTTTCAATTAATGTATGGACACATTTGTCCATGCGTATTTGATGATTTCCACTCATGTATGGAAACATTTCCTCATGCATACATGATGATTTCCACTCATGTATGGAAACATTTGCTCATGCATACATGATGACTTCCACTCATGTATGGAAACATTTGTTCATGCGTATATGATGATTTACACTCATGTATGGGAACATTTGCTCATGCATACATGAAGACTTCCATTAATGTATGGACACATTTGTTCATGCATACATGATGATTCCCATTAATGTATGGAAACATTTGCTCATGCATATATAATGATTTCCATTAATGTATGGAAACATTTGCTCATGCGTATATGAGGATTTCCACTCATGTATGGAAACATTTGTTCATGCATATATGATGATTTCCACTCATGTATGGAAACATTTGTTCATGCGTATATGATGATTTCCATTCATGTATGGAAACATTTTTTTCATGCATATATGATGATTTCCATTCACATCTGAAAACATTTGCTCATGTATACATGATGACTTCCATTAATGTATGGAAACATTTGCTCATGCGTATATGATGATTTCCATTCATGTAAGGACACATTTGTTCATGCATACATGATGATTTCCACTCATGTATGGAAACATTTGCTCATGCGTATATGATGATTTCTATTAATGTATGGAAACATTTGTCCATGCATACATGTGTTTTCCATCCCCATCTGAATACAGTTGTCCACACTTGTATGATGATTTCCATTGATGTATAGAAACATTTGTCCATTCATATATAATCATGTCCATTCATGTCTGATTCCAAGATATGATAATGGAAATCGTGTATGTCCATAAACAGTAATTATGTCTGAAAACAATTGTCCATGCATATATGATTTCAATGCATGTCTTGAAACATGTTTCGTAATATATTATTTGAACCTGCCAATGCATGATCAAATTCCTATCTATTTTTCCATCTTTTCGATGTGATTTTCCTTTATTTATTCTTTCTAAAAGAAGTCCAAACGATTGGAGGAAGGAAGTGGTATTTTTTTGTTAGCTTCTCCGGGTCTAAGTCGAAATAAAAAACATTTCTTCCAGAGTCTCGGTCACGATGTAAAAAAAAAGAAACCCTATCGTGTAATGTATGCACAATTCAGTGCTTTTTGCCCTTCGTCCACCCCTTTGTCTACTTTTTCATTGTTGTAAATCCCTCCCTATTTTTTTTCTTTAAAATTGGCTCTCGGGAACTGTTTCCTCTATATATTCTACATGAATTATTGAACATGTTACCCGGGCTAAGCATTCGTGAGCCCGTTTTGGGAATTGCTAGGCTTCATCCCAAATGCATGGTTTTAGGGCTTGATAAACAGATCGTCGATAACGGAAAAAAAAAATACATATATGAAGGAGGGGACTTTCAACTACGTACAAAAAATGCATGACGAAAAAAAATAATAATGGAGGAAAATAGGGGTAAATGTTATAGATTTTATTCTCTCAACTCGGAAACCACCGGATAAACGATTGAAATGTCTCTTGACACCAATAAGAAAGGAGCTTAAGAAACAGAACTTGGTCAAATTTAACAAACATTTTATATGAGGAATCTTCTGATGTGGGGAAAAGAAAAAAACATCATGTCAAAAAAAAAAAACATAAGAAAGAGGGTGAGGGAAATATGTGTTAACGATGTTTCAGATCAAATTCACTGAACTTTAAGGACATAAGAAAAGTGTCGAGGGAGAATTTAAATTTAAATTGTTTGCTCGGTTGAGGAGGTGAAATAGGATGTTCAATTGTTTCGAAACATCAATGGGGGAAAAACATACATAACAATATGTTATATTTCATGTCTGCACATGTTTAAGATGATAAATGCCATGATTAGATGATTTTCATCTGTTTCGAAATAGTTTTGGCTATAATTTCCAATTTCATGAATCCCATATAAATTTGGAAATAGTTTTATTCATATATGCCATAAATGTTCAGTTGTTTCGAATCATCAATGGTGGAAAAACATACATAACAATATAATTCATGTCTGCACATGTTTAAGATTATATATGCCATGATTAGATGATTTTCATCTGTTAGGAAATAATTTTGGCTATATTTTCCAATTTCATGAATCCCATATACATTTGGAAATATTTTTATTGAAATATGCCATAATTTGTAAATAATATTTCAAATTAAAATTATCTGTAATTTTGTTTAGCATAAATCCGTTATTTTAAATATTTTTTTGAAAATATAGTCAAATTAGAAATTACCACTAAAAATTTATAAATTGATTTAAAAAAAATATAATGCTCAATTTCAATTAATTTTTTCAAAAATCTAAACTAAAACACATTTCAGATTTTCTATTTTTAATATTTGCATCAACTTTAAAAAGCAATTTATCGCGAGTCATAAATGCTATTAATTCCTCTAATTTATTTAATATATCCCTAGTTTGAAATTCGTGTTATTTATATTTACAAATTTTAATCACTAAGCAAAAATATGAAAAATGCTGAAAGGTATTTTTCATGTATGCAAATTTGTCTTTTATTTTAACTGAAGAAATGCAGGAATGAAGTTCATAGACATATTATGATTTAGAGAAATTATAATTGGTAATGTCTCGAGCAATTCGTCAGATTTTTCTTTTTATTGTTTGACTTTAATATCCCGGATGAATGCAGTTTTCTATTGTTTATTTCGATTGGATGCACTCTGAGTGTAATTCAAGTCGTCTTTCCTCCTAAATTAAAAAATTGATCCGCCTTTTATGCTCAAAAGTGTATTCGTGACGGAAATGAACTCTGGAAGAGCAGTTTTTGAATAAAAAAAATATATATATATATATATTGAGTGACGGATTCAAAGATGGATCATTTGGGTGCAAATGAAGGAAATTTCATCATTCTTGCTTTACCTTCTCATCCAATCATCGTTTGAATTTCATGATTTGTCAGCTGTCTACTTCAGCACTACTTCACCACTACTTATGCCTGTTTTTGGCATTTCCAAGAGTTTTACATGTTTGAAATGGTTCGAGAAATATTTATTTAAACTTCTCACCATCTTATCATCCATGTCTCCTTATCTGCATATTTTTTCTTTTAAAGTTTTTTTTTTACACGACTTTTTGAATGAATTACATAATTACAATACATGTTTTTAAAGAATTTTTAAAGCTTAAGTATACATGCATTCATCCACTAATATTTGTTTTATATTTGTAAATTAATTATTTTATAAATAGTATGTCTTGGCCTGATTACAAATATGTTAAGGATAATGAAACAATATACATGGATGGAGTAAAACAAATAATTACATTTATTCAAAATTTTTTAAAAATATTAAAAATGTTGACTATCAGTGATCAAAACTGAAGACTTTCTTTGTTCTAAGATGACTTTTGCGCATATTTGATAACCATATTAATAAGAAATGTTGCAAATTCATCTTGTTATTTAATCAAAAATGTATTAAATCATGGTGGACAACTGAAACTTGACAATTTAACTATCAGATACTATTGTATGAGCACTTGCAATCTATCTCTAAAATTACACAAATAATCTCTAGTAAAATTTAATTAAATTTTGTACTAATTTTCTTTCTGACTGTAAAATATTTTGATTTGATTTCGTTGCCTTAATTTAGTTGAACACTAATTTAATCACAGATTTCATTAATCTTAGTTTTGTGCCGCTATTTTTACCTTAATTTTTCCAGTATAAAAACACTTAAAAATTGCCAGTTTTATTTGGAAAGATTCTTAGCTTCGACATTTGTCTTTTTTGGGTTGCTGACATCACTTTTAATTTCCGTTTTTTATCTTTTTGTCGGTGTAAACGATGTTTGTTAGCCTAGTTCTGCTCAGAATAGATGATGTGTTTTTCGTTTAAATTAAATTTAAGCGAGACAGCTTATCTCGCTCGAAACAACCAAGTTTGTTTCTTGGAGAATTAAGCTGGGAATTTTAGGGTTGAATGCTAATGTAACATTTCACACGACACGATGACTACAAACACGCCTGTCCAAAGACATAAAAAACATCCGGAACAATGGCCAATCTTTAGTTACACACACCCTTTCTTCATAAATAAGACAGCGAGTAATTCGAGCAATTTTCAACCTGAATTAACTTTGTCTTTTTTTATTAGTGATGAACAAAGACATGTATCTTCTCTGGTGTAACAGTTGATAAAACATATTTATAAGAGGTTACATTATTCTGATGTATTTTATTTTAATTTTTAATCCGTGGGATTATGATGTTTCATCAAACACAATGTTTTAAGTATTCTTCTACTTATCACCAAAAATCTTATCTCGTCCTGAATCTTATGTTTAAATAATTGTCATGGTGAATGTTCATAAAGTATTATTTTTTTGGTACATGTTCAAAAATGAGTCCAAATTTTACATAAACCAAAATAAATTAACTTTGATTATGATCTATAAAATTAAATTTTACAAATGAAATTAACTACGAAGCATTTTTAAATTCATTTCCTTCGTAAGTACATTATTTTTTAACGTGAAAATAAATCTTTCTTCAAATTTTTGATAAACAACAATAGAATATTTATTAAATTGCAATTTACGTTGTTTGTTCCATTAATTCCCTATTTTTTAAAAGCCCCACAATTGTGTGAACCGGAAAGTGAAATCGGATTTCGCTTTCTGGTCGTAGAGTTTAATCTCGGTTGACTCCAACGATACCTTTTAAAACGTCTGATGACTTAAGGGGATTTATTAAAAGAAAAATGATGAGGTGTTTAACATTTTTCATCACTCGGATCTGGGATTTGCGGAGAAAGGCTTTCGCTGAAAATGAAATTATAAGCAAAAGGATAAAAGCACTTCGGCAAAGGCGAATGTTGCTAATAGTTTTATTTCTCTCTTGAGGAGGGGAGTAGTATAGGGTGTCTACATTCACTAGTGTAGGGGAGTTATACTACTATCTAATGCTGGAGGTAGAGAATAGATGGTAGTATAGGGTACCTACATGCAATAGTGTAGGTAGACATCCTTTACTACCATACACAAGGAGGTTAGGAGATAAAAGGTAGAAGGTAAGCACTATAGTGCCCGCCAATTCAAATACACCTATACCTCGCTATACGGCCTTTCGCTATATCGGCCTATTTTAGTTATGGCACTTTTTCGATTTACGGCCCACAATTTTCCTTATTTGGCCAAAAAAATGCTGTTTGTTAGCATTTTTGCATCAAAATACTTGATTCGTTATATAGCTTTTCGATTTACGGCCAACTTTTCAGGAATGTATCTAGGCCATAAAGCAAGGCAAGGGTGTACATGGTAGGTACAGGTTAGAAAGTAGTACAGGGTACCTCCACTCAATTGTAGGCATGCTATACTACCTACAGTTAATCAGAAATAGGAAAGAGGTTAGAGGTTAGAAGATAGTATAGGGTACCTCCACTCAATTGTAGGTATTGCCTTCTACCTACAGCTGATCAGGAATAGGAAAGAGGTTGGCCTTAGAGGTTAGAGAGTAGTGTACAGTACCTCCACTCAATTGCAGGCATGTTATACAGTGGAACCCTGATTTTACGTTGTCCGTTTCGTATGTTATCCCGCTTCCTACATCATTTTATGCTGGCCCGTGGAAATTGCCTATGTTATTTGTAACCCCGATTTAACGTTTTCCCCGTTTCGTACGTTTTTTACCGCTGGTCCTATGAGAAACGTAGAATCGGGGTTCCACTGTAGTACCTATACAGCTAATTGGAAAGAGGTTGGCATTAAAGGTTAGAAAGGCTTGCTATAGTACCTACAGTTAATCAGAAATAAGAAAGAGGTTGGAGGTAGAGGTTAGAAAGTATTATAGGGTACCTCCACTCAATTGCAGGCATGCTATCCCACCTACAGTTAATCAGAAATAGGAAAGAGGTTGGAGGTAGAGGTTAGAAGGTAGTTTAGGGTACCTTCACTTAATTGCAGGCATGTTATACTATCTACAGTTAATCAGAAATAGAAAAGAGGTTGGAGGTAGAGGTTAGAAGATAGTTTAGGGTACCTCCACTCAATTGCAGGCTTGTTATACTACCTACAGCTGATCAAAAATAGGAAAGAGGTTGGAGCTGGAGGATAGCTAGATTTTCCCCCACTCAAATAAACTACATTGCCAAGATTACTTGTGAATATAATTCACGAATATTGCCTCGCCAGTTTTTATATTTAAAAACTAGAGGCATTCGATGCTCTGGGATAACGAAATGGCTGAATTAAAAGAAATAAGTGGCTTTTAATGGGCGAGAAGCGTGGCGTGTCTATGAAGAGAGACGAATGAAAAAGGGGATTGAACGCATTTTTCCATCACTTTACCCGCAATATTGATTTTTTTATATTTTAAATCTTGGCAAATGCAGCAAGCTTTGCAGACTTCGCCTTGTGACCTCCGATAAATGCATTGTCCAATATAGGGCCGTAGTGCATGCGGAAAATTGCATCGTCCAACGTATGCAGGTGGCCGATTTTTACAGGTCGTGTTAATATTTATGGCTGTATTGAAAATTCGAATGACGGGCTATAAAATGTGATTGTATTTTTCTCTTTTTTTGACATTTCTGCCAATCGAAAATGGTCTTAACAGCTATGTGTTTTGAATGAAACTTCTTCGCATTGAGGCTGCATAGTTTTTAAATGAAAATATACAAAAATTATCTACATAATACATCAAATTTTACATTAAATAATAAGTTTTTGATTCGGTCCAATCGGATGACCGAATGATCGGATATGGGAAATACGCTTGAGGATTTTTTCATATTTAATATTTTAATTATTTGAATCGAAAAAGATAATTTGTAATCATACATTTATGAAATATGATTTACATTTATGCGAGTTTTTATTTATTTATACTGTTTTAATGCTCAATGATTTAGTCAATTAATGTCACTTCCACAATATTATTTCTTAAATAATGTCAAAAATATATTTAATCAAATTTAATATTTTAATTAATATACAATCACCTGTTAATATTTAAAATCTTAAAACAATTTGTAGCATATTTAAATATACATTTTGAATGATATTATCGAGAGCAGAATAAAATGCAAAACACCTATATATGACCATCTATATATTTTCATACAAATACGAAGATATAAAAGAGTAGGCCATATATAATTCCTCAACCCAAATCCATTATCAGAAACACATTTTGAATTTTTAGTTATATGTTCTAAAACCAGGTGTTTCTAGACCAATGAATTTTTTTGTTTGAAACATCCCTTCTTGTACCTCGGGGGGTTATAAGCCCTCCTCGTTTTTTTTTCTTTTTTCAAGTAGATATATATATTTTGGTAATAACTTCTTACCAATTTCCATTTACTGCATAATAATAGGCGTGTATTGCGGGCACGTTCTACACTTTCAATAGTGCTTTAAATTGGTGGTGATATTTTTGTATAAATGGGATATAATAAGAGAGACCCATAAGGTAAGCTGGTCCCAGGTCTCTTCCCGCTGCTTTTGTTGCTCAATAATGCGAATCAGAACTGAAATAGTTGAATGTTAGCAGCAATAAAAATTTGCGACGCAAGAAACAAACATTTGCATTTCTATGTTTTCTCGTAAATGTTATTGAAGTAAACGAAAGAAGGGAGTGGAGAAAATTTCACCTTTTCTCTCTCTCTCTTTTCCACTGTGTTTTATAATTCAACTGTATTCGAGATATATCGTCGACATACGAGAGCGATAAATGAAATTATGGCTAATTTACATGCCCTACCTCAACCTGTTTCTTCCTCGCTTCTGTACTTTCTACTCTTCGAGCACAAGAATGGTAAAAAGTCCTAAAAAAATACAACCAGTTCAACGAAATAAAACGTCCGAATCACGCTTTAAATCATTTTACCTTTTCAACACTCTTGTGTGTTTTACATCTGAAAAAAAAACATAAAATGCTAGATAAAGAAAAAAAAGAAAATCAAATTTGGTGATTGCGTTATGGGGATAGACGATCCAAGAGTTGCTCAGACACTAGCTGAATTTAGTTTCGAGGATTTGGGGAAAAAATCTTGGCCTTAAGGACATTGAACAGTTGCTTTTTAGACATCTTTTGCTTGTAATCAAAGATGTTGGACAACTTGCAGCCATGCATGTCCAGTTCCTGAAGAGTCCATGCATGGGATGTCTGCCATGTTCCTTGATGATGACAATGTCTTTATCAGTCCCACGTCTTGTCCACCAATTACTTGTCCATGACACTAGGTCAGTTTCATGAATATTGTTGTTGGTCTTCTTGAAATATCACTACAAAGTCATTTGAGGACCTTTTTGTCAGTCATGACATTTATTCTCAATGGCAGTTCAAATGCTCAAGCAGCCACGCATGTCCAGTTCCTGAAGAATCCATGCATGACATGTTTGCCATGTTCCTTGATGATGACAATGTCTTTATCAGACACATCTTGTCCACCAATTGCTTGTCCAAGACACGAGGACAGTTTCTTGAATAATGTTGTTGGTCTTCTTGAAATATCACTACACAGTCTTTCTGAGGACCTTTCTGTCAGTCTTGACAGTTGCTTTTAATGGTAGTTCAAATGCTCAAGCAGCCATGCATGTCCAGTTCCTGGAGAGGCCATGCATTGAATGTTTGCCATGTTCCGTGATGATGTCAATGTCTTTATCAGACACATCTTGTCCACCAATTACTTGTCCATGACACTAGGACGGTTTCTTGAATATTGTTGTTGCTCTTCTTGAAATATCACTACACAGTCTTTCTGAGGACCTTTCTGTCAGTCATGACAGTTGCTTCCAATGGCAGTTCAAATGCTCAAGCAGCCATGCATGTCCATTTCCTGAAGAATCCATGCATGTCATGCTCCTTGATTATGACAATGTCTTTTTCAGACACATCTTGTCCATCAATTACTTGTCCAAGACACGAGGACAGTTTCTTGAATAATGTTGTTGGTCTGGACAAGCAGCCATGCATGTCCAGTTCCTGAAGAGAGTCCATGCATGACATTTTTGCCATGTTTCTTGATGATGACAATGTCTTTATCAGACACATCTTGTCCATCAATAACTTGTGCATGACACGAGGACAGTTTCTTGAATATTATTGTTGATCTTCTTGAAATAACACTGTACACATTCTTTTTTGTCGGCCATGACAGTTTCTTTCAATGGCAGTTGTCGCTGACATTTCCCAAGGTAAAATGGTAAAATCCCTCCATCAGCTAATTTTATTTGAGGGTTGATTGAATTTCTTGGTTGGTGGTTGTGTTTTTTTGGATGTTTCTTTGAAATGAGGTTAATGGAGGAGTTAGTCTTCTTCCTCGTGTTTGCATTGACATGAAATCTTTTTTTGTGTCTGTTGTTTATTTATTTTTTAATGTTTTCTCCGCTGAAATTCAGTGAGTTGACATTGTGTGTGTCTTCCAACAAGAAAACGGATTAAAACAGAGGCATTGTTGCGACGTTAAGTTGAAATCACGCTGGCAAATCTCGTTATTGTGTTCGGCAATGCGACGTACTTGGCTTACAAATGTCTGTCGAAAACTAGGCTAATGTCGGATTCATTTTTGTTTTGTGAGGACCCAAGAAAGTCAATTGTTTTGGCAGACAGTTTTGGCTTTCTTCTGACATTCATACGATGACAGAGTTTTTTATTTCAATTCTTGGATGTTGCATTTTTAAAAATTAATAACGAACATTTTTCATATCGTAGGACTTTGAACTTTCTTTGTGCTAATCTAAATAAACGATTTTTGGTGGAATTAATCGACTGTTAAATTTTCATTCTTGTCTAGCAAAAAGATGAAATACTGTTAAGATCTTTAAAAATGAACCAAATTTGTTTTTAAATCTTTGGCACTGTCAGACGAATTCCACCCCTTATTATTTAATTATAAATAAGATTTTTTTGTAGATTTAACCGAGGGTAATTACTTAATCGACCGTTAAGTTTTCGTATGCTTATAACACAGGACTTTGAAAAATTGTACCAAGTTCCCTTAAAATCTCAGTAACTGTTAGGTGAATTTTACACTTATGTTTAGCCTCTTATTATATAATTATGAGTTTTGTTAGATTTATCAATGGTGATTACCTAATCGACCGTTAAGTTTTCGTATGTTTATAAGACAGTTAAGACCTTTAAAGACACGGAAGAAAATAGATACTCATTTGAATATTTAAAAAAATTTATGTCAACTAAATTGAGGATTGATATTCATTCTGTAAATAAAATGTATGATTAAATTTTTAATATAAACTTTAAAATCTTGAAATCACAAAATAATAAATAAAATTAAGAAGAATACAAATATAATCACATTTGTTTGAACAGACATCGTTTTTGGAAATGAAAATAAACGTTGGAGAAATGCATAACATAAAATATTATAATAATATTTAAAGTAGAAATTGAATAATCCAACATTAAGTAATAAATTGAAAATGACTTGTTTTATTTTCTAAAACCCTGAAATGTATCAATGCATTTTTTAAAAAAAAAAACACTAATGTGTTTTCTTTGTTAATGAATAATTTGATTTTTTGCTTTTTTTTACCCACAATTTTGTAGATTCTTGGAAAATGTCATTAAATTTGAAATCAATAATGTGCATTTATTTATTTACACCTACGTTGTTAATTTATTTTTTAGATTCCTTGAAAAATGTCAGTGAACTTTAAAAAAAATGGTATTTGTCTAGTATTTTTAATTTTTGAAACGTCAGTGAATGGAAAAACTTTTAATGTTTGTCTAGTAATTTTAATCCTTGAGAAGTCAGTGAAATTTTAAACACTGATATATGTGTGGTATAATATTTATAAACCTTAGAAATCTCTGTGAATTTAAAAACTTTTCATGTTAGTCTAGTAATTTTAACCCTTGAAATGTCAGTGAATTTTAAAATACTTGTTTTTAATAATGATTTTCTATGTTTTTGTAAAATGTCAGTGAAATTTAAAACAATGGTATTTGCCTCCTACGGTATTTAAGACCTTAAAAATCTCAATAAATTAAAGACCATTAATGTTTTTCTAATAATATTAATCCTTGAAAAGTCAGTGATATTTAAAACACTGATATTTCTGATACAATATTTATAAACCTTAGAAATCTCTGTAAATTTAAATTAATTAATCTTAGCCTCATATTTTTACCCTTGAAATATCAGTGAATTTTAAAATACTGATGTTTTTTCATTAGCTGAACTTCAATTTTAGCAATTTTTTTTTAACTTCTTTGAAAATGTCAGTGAAATTTAAAACAATAATTTTAGTATTTAAGACCTTAAAAATCTCAATAAATTTAACGCCATTAATGTTTTTCTAATAATATTAATCCTTGAAAAGGCAGTGATATTTAAAACACTGATATTCCGGTTACAATATTTATAAACCTTAGAAATCTCTGTAAATTTAAATTTGTTAATCTTAGTGTCATATTTTTACCCTTGAAATGTCAGTGAATTTTAAAATACTGATATGTCTGATACAATATTTATAAACCTTAGAAATCCCTGTAAATTTAAATTTGTTAATCTTAGTCTCATATTTCTACCCTTGAAATGTCAGTGAATTTAAAAATACTGATGTTTTTCCATTAGATGAACTTCAATTTTAGCAATTTTATTTTTTTAAAGTTTTTTGAAAATGTCAGTGAAATTTAAAACATTAATATTTGTCTCCTACGGTATTTAAACCTAGAAATCTCAATCAATTTAAAATGTTTAATGTTATTCTAGTATTTGTATCCGTTAGTAATTTTTTTAATAATTTCGTTTTTAAAATTCCATATTAAAAATGAGTTGGTTCTCTGAATTGAAACATGTGAATTTAGCTTCCTTTTTGGTTTGGGCCCTATGTTGATTCAGTGACGTTTTTATCTTAGGTCGTAAACCTTTGCAAATAAAGAAAAAGCCAAAAAGTGTGTCTTATTTTGTATTCCGCGTGTGTATTATTGTGCAAACGCAGGTGCTTCTCGAAATTAAAATCTTGGTAGATTTTTGCGAGGAAATTTCCTAGAAATTGAAAAGGAATAATACTCATGGGAAAAAGAAAAGGCTGAGAAAAGGATGATATAAAAGTAAATGCTTTTATTGCACTTTGGCCTGGCGTCTCTTTTATACTCAAACACCTTAAGGACAACATTATATTCGGACAACATTTTTAACGAGATGGAGAAATTTACATTCAAATGAAATATTCAAGACCTTTCTTAAAAAGGAAAACAACTTTAACTTAAACACTTATAGTTCTACAAAAATGTAATTGTCATGAAAAACTTACTGGAAAACAACACCAACTTAAGTGTTTATACTTGAATTATGAAGAATTTTGGCATCGGTTAATAGGGACACACGAAAAGTTTGGGAATAACGTCGCTTATTTGAACCAAAACATGTTTATGTTAATGTTTTTTGAAATTCAGTATTTTAACATGTGTTTATTTTTAAATTTGTTCGTTTATTTAACATGTGTTTGGGGTAAAGTCAAGAAATTAGTAAGACTATTTTTAGTTAGTTTTAAAAATAGATTAATTGAATCAGAAATATGTAAAAATCAAAAAGTATAATTAGTTTTTAGATTTATTTTAAATTTATATCAAATTATTGTTTTGTAAAATTTAATAAATGTGTTTATGGAGTGTTTAATTTTGTTTTGTGGCTGAATTGTTTTTTAATAGCCAAGAAAGTATTTAACAAATTTAACAAATATAAAAACGATTAATACAATCATTTTTGTATTTGTTAAAACTGGATATAAATATTATTGTATTTAATTCCCTATATTTTTTTATTTTGCAATTTTTCCATACATCGTATAACTTTTATAAAATAATACTTTAAATTTGTTAAATCAACCAGATATATTTGTAAATCACTGATATATATTTATAATCAAACAAAATCACTGAAAATGTTTCATAAAATTCATTTAATAATTTTTAGAAAACAATACTTTTATATAATTTTTTTAAATTAACCAAACTAATTTTGAAATAATTTTTTCTTTGTTTTTATGAAATCAAACAAAATCATTAAATTTTCCATAAATTAATCTAATATTTGTTATAAAACACAATTTTCATAAAACTGTTTTCAATTTCCCAAACTAATTTTGATAAATAACCTAAACTTTGATTCATTTTTGTTTAAACTATTTCAAACGCGTGATGAATTGTACTTTCTGAATGTTCCCCAATGTGTAGGTGGCGCCACCTACGCGTGTTATGTACCACGTGATCGGACATTTTCCTTTGTTTAGTATAATCAAGGTCTAAGTTATTAGTATGAATTAAATCCTCTGGGATTGATCCGTTTGTTCGTTCGTAATGAACTCTGGGACTTAGAGATTTCAGCTGCTAAAACTTCAATGTTTTGTTTTCGAAATTGTTACTTTTAAACAAGGTGAGTTTTTTATGTTTTTTTTTGTTAGTACTAACTTTGTGCGAATGAATCCTTTTTGGTTCTCTTAAATTTCTTGGCAAACGAGAAATGCTGTAGTCATTAGCCTGTTTAATTCCCAAACAAGTGAAGCATGTATCGAAGGTGCAATTACGATTAATGTAAACTCACTCGCAGCTACTGTAGGGATTAAATGAAACATTTTATTAGATCTAAGACAGAACACAAAAAAATAAATACTTAAAACTGTTTAAGACAAACCACCGTGGGGAGAAAGTTGTCAGACGCGTTCAATTTGCTCGAAATTAACTGCTTTTTATTATATTAACGAGCGAAATATTCATACACTTATCAGAATATTAAATGGTTTCTACAAAAATCTAAATTTCACACTTTTAATTATTCATACTGGGATTATTCGATTCAAGATTCCCTGAATGGTCAAAGGTTATGTGTAGATTAATGTTTGGAATTAAATAACGTATTATGAAATTAAAATTGTAATAAAATTGTATACTATTTTAAAAATTAAGATGAAATAAATACATAAATTTTGTAGTACAATTTTAATTTAAACCAAAAATCTAAAGTAAGTTGCACAAATTTCTATTAAAATTTCAAGAATTACAATTTCAAGAATTTAATTAATCAATGTGTTAATATGCAAATTTCACACTTTTAATTATTCATACTGGGATTATTCGATTCAAGATTCCCTGAATGTTCAAAGGTTGTCTAGATTAAAAGAAATTTAAATCAATGTTTGGAATTAAATTACGTATTATGGAATTAAAATTTTAATAAAATTGTATATTTTAAAAATGGAGATGAAATAAAAACATAAATTTTTTAGTGCATTTTTAATTTTAATTTTAAATCAATGTTTGGAATTAAATTACGTATTATGAAATTAAAATTGTATAATATTTTAAAAATGGAGATAAAATAAAAACATAAATTTTGTAGTACATTTTTAATTTTGTAATAATTTAAGTCCAAACTCTTATATCAAATGTATATAATATCTTCACTAAATTACTATACAAGTCAAAATGTAATAAAAATTGGGATATTTGATGACAAAAAGTTGTAATGTTTCTACATATAGTAGATAAACTAAAACATGAAATTTGTGTTAAATTTGTATCCAAACTTATTTTTAAAGATAATACATATACGTATATGTTTATGATAATAAATATAAAGATATTTTTAATTCTCGCTCTCTAATGTTTAATTTATTATACTATGTACATTTGAGTTGTACATTCAATTTATATTCTTCGAGACTTAATTAAAATTTAACTGTCGATTAAGTAATTGACCATGGTGAAACCCAACAAAAATGGTGTTTCAGATTTAATAGCAAGAAGCAGAGATTAAAAGTAACAATTTTAGTTTATTTTTGTTCAATTTTTATAAGGGTGATTAAGTCCTAATATGCTGATGAAAATTTAACGGTAGATTAAGTAATTTATGGTGGTGAAAGCCACCAAAAATGATGATTAGATTATTAACAATGGCATTAATAATCAGCTTTGGTCCACAGGCCCTTAAGGGTTTAACTTTAATAAAATGTGTTTTTCAGATACGTTAATAATCTTATTTTCGATATGAGTTTTTGAATTATTGAGTGCTAATTATGATTTGTGAGTAATCTCTTTTAACTTGAGCTTTTGTTGTCTTTGTGACCAATGAGATTCGTTGAACTTCTAAGTCGTCTTAACCGTGTTTTAATCCTCGGTTATCGATCGATTAAAGCTGATTGTTGTTTTAACATTCGTCTTTTCCTTTTCGATAACATCATAAGAGAGGGAGGGAAAATCCCTTCAATTTAATGGCATCGCAATATGGAAGCCATCTTGGGATTAAAATGATTGATTGGGATTAAGTTTTTAATGAGGGCACCGAGATAGAAATACGAGTGACGAGGAAATAGCAAAACATTAACAGTTGCCAATCTTTTAACGATGGATTGAAATTAATTAAAAACGATTAAAATTAATTATACGTTGCACATAATTCCTTATACTCTATCTTGCAATGGCATGATTGGATATTTTGGTGACTCGAAAAGCAGCGCCATCTATGATACATTCTCAGCAACTTTTAGAAATCCTGGTGGAAAAATTATACATGTCCCTTTTACTGGTATATGGACATGTAAACCACGTTTGCGAACACAAATGGTAGACATGTATATAAACATGTGATAGTCGTGCATATGTACATGTGATATTCGTGCATATGAACATGTGATATTCGTGTATATAAACATGTGATATTCATGTATATAAGTATGTGATATTCATGTATATTAGTATGTGATATTCGTGCATATGAACATGTGATATTCATGTATATAAAAATGTGATATTCGTGTATATAAACATGTGATATTCATGTATATAAACATGTGATATTCGTATATATGAGCATGTGATATTCGTATGTATGAACATGTGTTATTCATGTATATAGGTATGTGATTATTCGTGTATATGAACATGTGATATTCATGTATATAAACACGATTATTCGTACATATGAGTATGTGATATTCATGTATATGAACAAGTGATATAGTATATGCTGGATGGTATTTTCAAACATGGCCTTATATACATGGTATTAAACATGAACCCTACACGTCCATTTCTAAATTTTTCACCCAGGTTGGTTTAGAGGTTTTATACATGTAGTTTTATACATGTATAATTTTTATATAAAATATTTTTCAAAAACTGCATGGCACGATTTTAATTTAATGTTTTTATTGATTATTAAATAAATTTTCTGGGAATATCAAACTTTGTTGAATTTATTTGCAATATTACGAATATTTTAATGAAAGTATTTTAGAAAAATATACTTTTCTTCGCAAAACTCTTTGATTTTGTAAATATTAATTATAACAGTTTTTTTTAAGTATAACATTTTGTTATAATCTTATTTAATAAATCTTATAGATATTTCTTACTATTAAACTTCTAAAAATATTAACAAAGTTAATTTAAAAAACTGTAAAATTCCAGTGTTATCAACATGTTTTTACAGTTATATAGAAATTTGCAAAAGTTGATTCAAGCTAGAATATTTCCAGAAAATATAAGTCCAATTAATCTTCAAATAATAAAAATAATCTTCTTGGCTTAAAATTATACAAGATCTTTACTCGCATTATTAATAATTGCTTTTCACATGACTTGAGTCAAGGTTTAAATCTTAGCTTAACCCTACTTGATCTTTTTTAGCAGAAATTAACCCCAAAAAGCGAAATAATCCTCCAAGAATTCAAAATAACTTAAATCAAGTCAAGGATTTGTAACATGGCATTCTCTCTCAATAAAGTAAAATATTTTTTTAATAATTTTATTTATTAAAAAATATTTTTATGGATTAATTAGGTCATTTTTTTGGTCAAAAAAGACTTCTTTTTCGGTCCAAATGACGTCATTTTTCTATCAAATATGACGTCATTTTATGGTCATTTTTGTGGTCATAAAGACGTCATTTTAGCTAGACATTTTCACGTCATTTTTAGGTCATTTTTTTGGTCAAAAATGACGTCTTTTTCTATCAAATATGACGTCATTTTTTGGTCATTTTTTGGTCATAAAGACGTCATTTTTGCTAGACATTTTCACGTCATTTTAAGGTCATTTTTTTGGTCAGAAATAACGTCTTTTTCAGCCAAAAAAGACGTTATTTTTCGGTCCAAATGACGTCATTTTTTGGTCATTTTTTTGGTCATAAAGACGTCATTTTTGCTAGACATTTTCACGTCATTTTTTGGTCAAAAATGACGTCTTTTTGACCATCAAAAATGACGTCTAAATGACGAACTTTGCTACTTGGGTTTAGATTAATAAAATCACTGAAATTCATAACAATTGTATTTTATAGTGCAAACATGTTATCTTTTTAATGGCAAAAACATGTAATATCTTGAATTTGATGACAATATGAGAGGGTGTCATGTCCGTATCTAGGTTGTGTTGCGGGTGAGGAGGAAGCGAGGAAGGAGGTTGCGGTGTTGTATGTGGTCAGGTCAAAGGTCACAGGTCATTCGTGCTCCACATAACGACGTTTGTCCATTGGCACGAGAGAAGGGGTTGACAACCCGTTGTCTCTTCGATGTCCCGATTAACCGGCGATCAATAAATGGATTTTTCTTCCCCCTCCTCCTCCTCCTCCTCTTCCTCTTTTTCAATAGTTGGGGGCCTTTGATTTCTGACAAAATGAGTCGGGCTTCTGTTTCGATATTGTGATCCACTCTTCCAGAGTTGACTCGACAGTACGTCATGGTGAGCTCGTAATTTCTGTCGCATTTTATATCCAATACGAAGAATAAATTTCAAATATATGAATTCCAGAAACACATTCCCAGAATGAAACCTTTGAGAAGGAGCAAATTAGTTCACAAATCCCCTCCCTCATATAAATCACGGATACCTTATACTGCCCCACAAAAAAGGGGGGGTTTATATGCGAGGAGGAAGGTGTCCATCTTACTAATGGACATTTCTTATTGCTTTTCCACTTCTTATTCTTCTACTCGCCAATAGTGTTGCTCTCGAGTGTTTTCCGGATAAACGACGTTTCTTCTTCAAATAATTTATTATTTCGTGAGACAAAAATTGAATTTATATGAAAGTGTGTAACCATGTATCACCTCGTGTATTCACCATTAACTTTTCATCAGTGTTTATTTTTAAAACATGTTATGAAACATGAAAGTGAGAATAAGGGCACCATGTGACTAAAACACATCGTTTATACTTACATGTAGGCTTTATGTTGAAAACATGGTAAAATTGGAAAATTGAAAGTTGGGGCATTAAAGTAATAACTTGTCTTTAGTGGACTTGAGCAAGTCTTGAGTAACTTAATGAGTAAGCACATAAGTAACTTAATAATTTAGCTGACATGGGTAATTCAGCCCAGATGTGTAAATTAATAACTCAACTCAGGTGGGTAGCTTAACCCAAATAATAACTTACTCACATGGGCAACTTTACTTAGATAAGCAACTTAATAACTTAACTCAAGTGGGTAACTTGGCTCACTTAAGAAAAAATAATTTCACTCACATGGGTAACAGCCAGATAGGTAACTTAATAACTCAACTCAGGTGGGTACCAGCCCAGATAAGAAACAATTTAACTCAAATGTACAACTTGACTTAGATAAGCAACTTAATAACTTCACTCAAGTGGGTAACTTGTCTCACTTAAGAAAAAATAATTTCACTCACATGGGTAACAGCCCAGATAGGTAACTTAATAACTCAACTCAAGTGGGTACCAGCCCAGATAAGAAACAACTTAACTCAGATAAGCAACTTAAAACATAACTCAAGTGGGTAACCTGACTCACTTAAGAAAAAATAATTTCACTCACTTGAGTAACGTATCTCAGATAGGTAACTTAATATCTCAACTCAAGTGGGTAGCAGCCCAGATAAATAACTTAATAATTTAACTCATGTGGGTAAATTAGCTCAGATAAGTTACTTAATATTTTAGATCATATGGGTAACTTTAAGAATGAGGGAAACAACCCACATTTATAACTTATTCCATAAGTGCTACTTATAAACAACAATTACTTACATCAGGAGAGTAACTTAATTCGCATGGGTTAC
This sequence comes from Julus scandinavius, assembly GCA_034696685.1. Lineage (NCBI taxonomy): Eukaryota > Metazoa > Arthropoda > Diplopoda > Julida > Julidae > Julus > Julus scandinavius. Next base: position 12,257 of record JAQGAE010000489.1, on the reverse strand, counting down.
ATGACTTGTCTTAGATAAGTTTCTCAAAAATGAGAAACAAGTTGGAAGTTTTCAAAAGTTTGTTTCGTCAAAACAATAAAAAGTATTTTGTGTTGAAACTCGTGATGTCGGTGTCATTATTAGAAATACATGAATTCCAGCAGACATTCCCACAAAGAAAAATTACGACTAGGGCAAATTAGTTGAGAAATTCCCAGATATAAATCATTGTCATTTCATGTATGTAGGACCATAGGTGTCCATTGAGGTTGTTTCTTGGAAATGGTCAAATCCTTATTGTTTTTTGGATGTAAAACCTCACCATCTTTTTCTTGCCAAAATGGTTCTTCAGATGTGTTTCTTCTTCTTCTTCTTCTCTGATTCACTGTTATCTCTGTTTCATCTTTTATATTTCTGCCTTAGATATGAAGTGCGTGTTAGGGGTCAGTTGGTGTCCACTTCACAGCTGACATTTATGGCATTGCTTAAAACAAAAAGAAAAGAAAAAAATAGCTAGGGAACAGGATTTCGGATGTTGGATAAAAGACATAAATTTGTGAAGAGGGCTCAATTCCGGATATTACACGAATATATATTGAACTGACAGTGTTTTAGGTTTACAAAAATGCACACAAAACGTATGAAAATACGAGGCCAGAAATATATATTGTACAATAGAGGTCGACTACTGTCTTTATCTCCTGTCAAGACTGGACATTAGTCGATTTAGTTGAGACATGTCTGGCAATGGTAAATTATTTAAAGAAAAACTGCAATAACCATAGACCAAATCTTAAAACTTCTGTACTTGAACATGTACATGTTTCATGTTCAAAATGTTGCCATACTGTCTTTATCTCCTGTCATGACTGGACATGGTAGTTTTGGCTTCTTAATGTCCATTAGTGGACTTTGTGAGCCTTAAACGAGTTGAGACATGTCTGATCATGTTAAATATTTGAAAAACTGCAATGACCAAATCTGTTAACATGTTTCATGTTGAAAATTTTGTCATGCTGTCTTTAACTCCTGTCAAGACTGGACATGGTAGTTTTGGTCCATTAGTCGACTTAGTGTAGCTTAGACAAGTTAAGACATGTCTGATGATTTTAAATATTTGAAAAACTGCAATCAGAAAATCTAAAAACATGTGCATGTTTCATGTTCAAAATGTTGCCATACTGCCTTTATCTCCTGTCATGACTGGACATGGTAGTTTTGGCTTCTTAATGTCCATTAGTGGACTTTGTGAGCCTTAAACGAGTTGAGACATGTCTGATCATGTTAAATATTTGAAAAACTGCAATGACCAAATCTGTTAACATGTTTCATGTTGAAAATTTTGTCATGCTGTCTTTAACTCCTGTCAAGACTGGACATGGTAGTTTTGGTCCATTAGTCGACTTAGTGTAGCTTAGACAAGTTAAGACATGTCTGATGATTTTAAATATTTGAAAAACTGCAATCAGAAAATCTAAAAACATGTGCATGTTTCATGTTCAAAATGTTGCCATACTGCCTTTATCTCCTGTCATGACTGGACATGGTAGTTTTGGCTTCTTTGTGTCTATTAGTGGACTTTGTGAGCCTTAGACGAGTTGAGGCATGTCTGATCATGTTAAATATTTGAAAAACTGCAATGAGAAAATCTAAAAACATGTGCATGTTTCATGTTTAAAATGTTGTCATTCTGTCTTGAACTCCTGTCAAGACTGGACATGGTAGTTTTGACTTCTTTGTGTCCATTAGTGGACTTAGTGTAGCTTAGACGAGTTGAGACATGTCTGATCATGTTAGCTATTTGAAAAACTGCAATTAAAAAATCTAAAAACATGTACATGTTTCATGTTCAAAATGTTGTCAATCTGTCCTTAACTCCTGTCAAGACTGGACATGGAAGTTTTGGTCCATTAGTCGACTTAGTGAAGCTTAGACAAATTGAGACATGTCTGATCATGATAAATATTTAAAAGATCTGGAATGACCAAAATCTGGACTTTTCCAATATGAATTTATTTTCTAGTGAGGTGATATGTAATTCAGATCAAAGTTTATCTGGCATTATTTTCCGTAACAAAGTTTTGGTGTAGTAACGTCGGTCGAGACATAAAGTGTCTCTCCCGTCGTTGTCAATCATCGCCACTTAAATTGAACGAGACTAGAAAATGTCTCGGGAATCTCGCAAATGTCACGCAAAATAGTCCGAAGAGATTCTGCCATTAACGGCTCATCTCGCCTTTGCACCATTTGAAGGGCACTTAAGGCAGTTGGGATTTAAGAGGGGCATCAAAGCGTGATAATACCATTTCTAATGCCCTGTCCACCTGAGCTGCACAAGTTTTATCCTAACCAGGTTGTCCCTGTTTATCATTTTCGAAAGCCGGTTGTCGACAACTGTCTTGTCGATATTACGTATCTGAATGTCCATGATCAATATTACAGTTCGAATGAATTTGTAAAAAGTTAGCAGTGATTGTGTCTATCATTAAGGGTAAAATCTTTAAAAAATCCAAATTCATCCTTAAATATCATTATTAGGCAAATTTACAATACACCGATGCTAGCAGTGATTGCCTGAAAATAAGGGGCAAGGGGTAGAAACATTACAGCATGACACCCAAGATAACAGTGATTGCCTACTAACAAGGGGGATACGATAAAAATATTAATTCGCGCTATAATTTCATCATAATGCAATTTTATATCAACCAGGTTGTCCCTGTTTATCAATTTTGAGGATTCGTGTCTGTTAGTCCATAATTGATATCATGGCATGATAAGGAGTAAATTGCAAAATGTTATACAAATTTGGATTTAAACATTTTTTCATAATGATGTTTATTGCATATTGCATTTTAAAATGCATCTCGGAAATGCATTTTCATGGTTATATAAAATGGATTGTTAAAGATGCTTAAATTGCATTTTGAAATCAACTTTGAACAATTTTTATGTATTGCATCACATGTAATTTTAATTTGCAAATATGGTTTGTAGAACTTAAATTTTTGTACAAACGTTTCAATATTAAGTCGTTGTTTTTTTTAAATAATTTTAAATTACAATTTTGGAAAAACTAAAAGTTCACCCAAAATTAGACCTAAAATGTTTGTCTCCTAGGTCTGAACTGAAATTTTCCGTCATAACGTTACGCATTTTTAAGTAAAATTATGTAAAAGTAAATGTATATAAATAATTCCTCCTTAAATAATACCATCAGACAAGAGCATTTGTAATGAAAGAGGAGAAAAACCAAATCTCGTGACAATTGCACGAGATGTAGGGTTTTGAAAATCCTAAAAAATTGAAAATTAACAAAATTGTGGAATTCTGTTTGTAATGAAAGAGGTTGCCTGCCAATTAGAGTTATAGGATAAAAAACGTTAATTTATCTTTAAATTTCATCATAATCCTCATAATGCAATTGAGCATAACAACCGAACTAGAAGTTTGTCTACCAATAAGAGGAATGTGATAAAAATATTAAGTCTTTGTAAAAAGGCATCATAATTAAATTGAGCATAAGACTAAAGCAATAATTGCCTACAAACAGGGGCAAATGATAAAAAAATGAATGCATCCTAAATTTCTTTGTAATGCAATTGAGCATAACACCAAAGCTAGCATTGATTGCCTACCATCAGGGGCAAATGATAAAAAATATTAATTCATGCTTAAATTTGATCATAGTGCAATTGAGCATATGAAGAAAGCTAGGAGTGAACAAGGGGAATGTGATAAAAACATTAATTCGTGTTTAAATTTCATCATAATGCAATTGAGCATAAGACCGAAGCTAGTAGTGATTGCCTTACATCAAGGGGGCAATGAATTGTAAAATACGGAAATGAGTGGATGGCTGCCATCGGAAATGACGTTGGTGACATTAAATATATAGATGAGGGTTGAAAATTCATTCGAGTGGCTTTTTTATGACAGCTGCAATGGCTAGGAAAATGTTAAAGAAAAAATTGTTGTCACGTTGAAAAAAAAAGGCCACAAAAACAGGGAGTTATCTATCTGGTGGCGTTTCTAAGATAAATGTTAAACAAGATTAGAGAATGAAGTGCCTACCATAATATTTATATACTGATAAGACAAGAGCGTTTTACTGCCATTTTTTAAATAAAAAAATTTTCGTTTAAGAGACACATTTTGAGGCGCAACGATAAAGGCACAATCTCCGAAAAGAAGTTTTATTTTTCAGGGGTTTTATTTTAATCTCTTAGGAATTAGAATGCTTAAAAACGTAGACCTAAACGCATAAATAAATGGGCGAATAAAAACATTTTGCTGCAATGTCTTGCCACGAGATGGATGTCCCTTTAGGGCAACAGTTTTCTTCAAATGCTAAAAGATAAATGCTAAGAAAAAACAAAGTCGTTGGAAGACAAATATAAAATTAATGCCTATCATCGTTGCTTTTTTTTTGTTTTGCTTTTTATTTCGTTTTTTATTTAGTTTTTAGATTGTTGAACCCTTAATGTGTCTTTAAGGTGACAAATGAAAGCTCAGCATTTATTAGAAAATCGTTTGCCACGGTGTCATCAACTCAAAATCGCTAGTAAATTATTTACAGGAAATAAAAAATGAAAATTGCATCTCGAAAATCTTAAATGTACTCGTTTGAACTTTGTATTAGTATTTCATAAATTATTCCAGTAAATTTCCACTTGGCGCCATATTGGGAATACTTAATAATAGAAAGATTGTAAAAGCTATAAGGCTTCATTTGAAAGTTTGCAAATATGATGAAAAATTTAACAAAATATATTAATGTATTTATATATCAGATTGTTAAAATCTGAACTTTATAATAATTGTGTTTTCCAATATTTTATAAATATCTAAAAAATGTCATTATGATATAATTTAATACGTTAATTTCATAAAGATTTTTTTAATAATTATATAACAAAAGATTACAATTTTTCAAACATAACTTTGCTTTTGTAAAGTTTTAATGTTCATGGAATCTGGATAATTAAATTTGTATGATTAATCCTTAATTTTTAATAATTTATTTTCTGTTTTTGTAGTCCATAGCTGACATGTGCAATGTGAATAATTTTGTGTAATTATTATTATGTAGTGCATTTTTAATAAATAATTTAATGATTTAATCAATACATTATGAGCTCTTTGAACTTATCCTCTGATGGATATTTGCTCTAAATTGAAATATTCGGGCATAGTGATATGATGGCTTTATAATCCTAGATGTTAAACGCTTAAAAGGGTGATAAAGTCAATATTTTATGGTTTAATGTCAGCCATGAGTTTGGGTACATTGGCCCTACTCAGTTTTGATTGGTGAACTTGCGTCTTAAGCCTAGGACTTATCAAATAACAATAATTTTGGAGGAAATATTAACTGACTAATTTTATATTCAAAAAATGGACGAAAAGCACAACACTTTGAAATATATATATTGTGCATCCTTATAAGCCCTAGCTAATCTTTACTAGGATATTAAATAAGGGAAGTTTCCACTATCATCATCATCATCATTGTTTTATGTTTCCAAAACAGTAAATTTTTATTATTATTATTGTGGTTCTCGTAAAAACCTTGGTCTAAACAGATCAAATTGGCCTCAATTTAATTGCTCCCTTTTTATGATAAACACGACCCTCGTATTAAATTAGATTTTTATACGAAATTTGGATCAATTTATTTCCTATATGTTTACTTCCACTCTGTATTTAATCGATATTAACTATTTTTGTATGCAATTCTACACGTTCACGATAATAATGACTCGTTTATTACTGAATATCAATCATTTTTGGCAATATTATGCCTCGGTTATCCCTAATTAATTTAAAATATCATTTCAGGGATTAATTACTTTTAGTGGGAAAATCGTTAAAAGTAATTTGTCAGGATGTATTTCGGATTTTATATACGTGGATAACTAAAGCAGATTTTTTTAAGCTAGATAAATTAATTTGAAGTGTATTACATCCAAATGCAATCTGGCACAAAATCAACTATACACTTCAGCTAAAGATTTTCAAATTCTAACATTTAACAATAAAATATTACGTTTAATTAAGAAATTTAGACATTTTAATTAATTTGTATTTATAAATTTTTGAGACGTTTTTCACGTTTAATTTAAAACTTAAACATTAGTTAACTTTTGTTTAGAATTTAATTTAAAACTAAGACTTCAAACTTTTATTTCATATTTAAAATTTATTTTGAAATTTAAACTGATTAAGTTTTACATAAATTTATATTAAATATTTGTAAATTTGAAATCATAATTTAAAATTAATGTTTAGTTATTAATTGTGCAGAAAATTAATTTAATACTCAAACAAATTTAATTTCATATTTAAAATAATTTATTTTCAAGTTCAAATTTTATTTAGAAATATTATATTTAACAATATATTACATTTAATTATACATTTTTAAGACGTAATTTCACGTGTAATTTAAACACTTCAAATTAATTTATCTAGATTAAAAAAATCTGCTTTAGTTATCATCATAATATAAAATCCGAAAATACATCTTGACAAATTACTTTTAACGATATTCGCCACTAAAAGTATATTTAATTTAAAACTGTAACTTCATATATAAAATTTATTTTTATATTTAAAGTAATGTAATTTCACATAAATTTATATTAAATATTTGGAAATTTGAGAACATAATTTTAAATTATTGATTAGTTATCATTTGTGTAAAAAACTAATTTAATTCTTAAACAATATTAATTTCATATTTAAAATTTTATATATTAGTTTTTTACATTACTAGTAAAGACAATTAGGAAATTTGTTGAGATAAATATTTATAAACTGTTTTATATTTGAAATTACTTTTTTTAAATTTCCAAATTTCATTTATTTACATTTTATGAACTACATTTATAATTTTATAATAATTTTGAATAAATGTTTCATTATTAGGTCAATGAGGTTGTTAAACTCTGTTTATCTGTCATCAATTTAAATATAAATGTCACTGTCAGGTTCAATAAGATGTTTAAATTGTAATTTTTATTCCTGTTTTTGTTTATTTTTCATCAGATGTCTAAATTCTTTGAAAAACCCACGAATGTTGTTTACATTGAAAGGTGAAATCCCATTAAAACTCATTGAGGTAAAAACATCGGTAGAAAGAGAAAAACAACATCTTTTATCGATGTTTGAAAATTTATGAAAATGCGAGTCGATAAATGCGAACTAAGAGATTTAAGAGACGAAAATAAACTCTACTATTTCAACAAAAAAATAAATATATAAAACTCTTAATGCTTTCATCGCTAAACATTTCGTGTTTTATTCTCACGTAGGAAATTTACAAACAGATGTCTTATTTTATCTCAAACAAAAACATGATCTGAAAATACACTTTCATAAAATAAATATCCACTTATATGTTAAGTTTTAATCGGTGATTTTAACGCACTTGTAAACGTAGATTTAATGATAAAATGTATTAATTAATCGAAACATACAAATAAAATGATTCAATTATTAATTTAAAGGTTACATACAAATGCAGAACTTTAACAGTAATGATTTTCTTATCATATATGGATAGTACAATATATGACCTTATAAAATTTGTCAATTCTCATAAGCATGGAATAGGACATATATTATCCTATAAGCCCATATATGGTCCTATATAATTATTATAATAGGTCATAACTGATAATAGACATGGACTAGTATGTATATATTATCATACAATACCATATATGGCCCTATATAATTATTCCACTCTGGCATAAATGAGCATAGACATAAAATAGGACATATTGTCAAATAAGACCATACTTGGCCCTAAGTATTTTTTTCCATTCTCGTATAATGATGGTCATAGATATGGAATAGGACATATATTTGTATATTATTCCATATACGGCCCTATATAATTTTCATACTGCTCTTAGACATGAAATAGGACATATTGTCAAATAAGACCCAATATAATTTTTATAATAGGTCATTACTAAACTTAGACAATGGGGTCATATATTGTCAAATTAGGCCATATATGGCCCTCAAAATTTTTCATAATAGGTCATAACTGCTCTTAGACATGAAATAGGACAAATATTGTCAAATAAGGCCATATATAATTATTTATAATAGGTCATCACTATACTATTAGACAATAGACCATGTCAAATATTGTCATATAATACCATATATGGCCCTATTTAAATTTTAAACTTGGACGTAAATGCCCATAGACCTGAAATATACATATATTCGTTTAAAAGACCATATATGGCCCTATATAATTTTCATAATAGGTCATAACTACCCTTGAACAATGGACCAGGTCATATATTGTCAAATAAGGCCATATATAATTATTTTTAATAGGTCATCACTATACTATTAGACAATAGACCAGGTCAAATATTGTCATGTAATACCATATATGGCCCTATATAATTTTTATAACAGGTCATAGTAACTGCTCTTAGACAATGGAATTGGTCATATTTTGTCATATATGGCCATATATATTTTTAGTATGGTATAAATGCCCATAGACATGAAATAGGACATATGTATACATGTATATTACACCATATATGGTCCTATATAATTTTTATAATAGGTCATAACTGCTCTAAGATATGAAATAGGACATATATTGTCAAATAAGGCCATATATAATTTTTTATAATAGGCCATCACTGTACTATTAGACAATGTAATAGGACATATATTGTCAAATATGGCCCTATATAATTTTTATAATAGGTCATCACTATTTTTAGACAATGGACCAGGTCATATATAGCCCTATTAAAATTTTTCACTAATGCATAAATGATCATAGACATGTTTTGGAATACAAGACCATATATGGCCCTAATTAGTTTTTCTTCTTTGGTTCTGATGTTAATTTCAGACGTCTGCTGCCATTGTTCACACGATACCAAATCGCAGTGAATATTAATTAATAATTTTATTTTCGTCAAACTCAGACGATTTTACGATGTGTTTTTTTGTGTTAATATTTAATAAGACTGGTAGTTATATTCATTAGATTCCTTCGTTACATTTTCTAAGTGCGGTTTCGTGTTGCGTTTTTTTTTTTTGTTCATTTTTGTTACATGAAATTCGTGCTGATTAACTCGTTTTCTGCTTTATAATCACTTTTTTTTTCTCATTTGCATTTTTTTTTTTTTTGGTTTTAAAAGTGACACAATGGGATTGTTAATTGTTTCCTCTCCATCTCAAACTTTTTTTTTTCTTCTTCGTCTTTAAATCCTTTTAAGTAATGCAATATGCTGTTGTTGCACATCGTGCATCGCGTATTAATTAATAATTTTCCCTCGATCACACTTTTCTTATTTTTGCTGTCTCACTTTTAATTTATTTCTGTCACCGTCACGTAATGTATTGAGATTAATGGGCGTCTTTCAATTTGGAAATCAACAAGATTTTCCATGGCCTACTTTGCCATCGATTTTTACACCAGCCTTAAGAGCAGTCCATTTGAAAAGCCGTGTTTCAAACATATGCATTTAGATGCGCAAATGCCACACTAGGTGGCGCTGCGACTCACGGGTACGATGACCGATTAACCGGTGAGATTTCCGGATAACTAGAGATGGAGAATATATATATGGGCCCATTTATGAACATGTCCTGGACAGGGTCTGATAAGGACAAGCACATTGGGCCCTATAAGTGTATGTTTAAAACTAGGTGGCGCTGTGACTCACGCTTACGAGCTGCAACTCACGGTTACGATGACCGTTTAACCGGTGAGATTTCCGGATAACCAGAGATGGATAAATATACTATATATATGGGCCCATTTATGAACATGTCCTGGTCAGGGCCTTATAAGGACAAGCACCTAGGGCCCTATAAGCGTATGTTACATGCTAGGTGGCGCTGCGACTCACGGGCACGATGACCTATGAACCGGGGAGATTTCCGGATAACTAAAGATGGAGAATATATATATATGGGCCCATTTATGAACAAGTCCTGATGGGCCTGATAAGGACAAGCACATAGGGTACTATAAGTGTACGTTTCGAACTAGGTGGCGCTGCGACTCGTGAATTCGATGACTGATTAACCCGTGAGATTTCCGGATAACTAGAGATAGATAAATATACTATATATATGGGCCTATTTATGAACATGTCCTGGACAGGGCCTGATAAGGACAAGCAAATAGGGCCCTAATAAGCGTATGTTTCAAACTAGGTGGCGCTGCGACTCACGCTGACGAGCTGCATCTCGCGGTTACGATGACCGTTTAACCGATGAGATTTCCGGATAACTAGAGATGGAGAATATATATATGGGCCCATTTACGAACATGTCCTGGACAGGGCCTGATAAGGACAAGCACATAGGGCCCTAATAAGCGTATGTTTCAAACTAGGTGGCGCTGCGACTCGTGGGTACGATGACCAATTAACCCGTGAGATTTCCGGATAACTAGAGATGGATAAATATACTATATATATGGGCCCATTTATGCACATGTCCTGGACAGGGTCTGATAAGGACAAGCGCATAGGGCCCAATAAGCATGTTTCAAACCAGGTGGCGCTGCGACTCACTTGTACGATGACTGATAAACCGATGAGATTTCCGAATAACTAGGGATGGAAATAAATATATATATATAGTATATGGGCCAAACATGGGCATATCCTGAACAAATAGGGCCTTATTGAGGCATACACATAGGACCCTGTAAGTGTGTATTTAAAATATATGCATTTAGCGTTCCAAACGGTACACTAGGTGGTGTTGCGACTCACGGGTATGACGACCGATTAATCCGTAAAATTTCCAGATAACTAGGGATGGATCGAATATTTTATATGGACTTATCATTCGAAAATATGTGACTTATAAGCGTATGTTTAAAAGATATGCCTATGAATTTCCCGTTGCTCACTTGGGTGGCGCTGCGACTCGACTCATGGTTACGACTACCGATTAGCCGGTGCAATTTCCAGATAACTAAGGGATGGGGAAAAATATATAGAATATGGACATTTTATAAAAAAATTACGGCTCTATAAACGTATTTCAAATATATGAATTTAGTTTCACAAATGCTCCACTTGGCGGCGCTGCGACTTACGGGTACGATAACCGCTTGACCGATAAGATTTTCAAATAACTAGAGACAAGTTAAGCCCAATTTTCAGGGTACCTTGCCAACATTAGCCCCTCCTTCAGTGTCCAGCAACCATTTTATTCCCTTATTTAGTGTGCCTTGATAATTTTAGGCCTTGTTGCAAAACACTAATATATTAATGACAGAGCATCCAAGTTTATGTCCAATTTGAGCTATGTCCACACAAGGAATGTCCCCATACATAATTTGTTCACCCTCGTTGTATGTCAAACTTAATTAGTAATTAATGTGGGATGAAATGAATGTGGTGTATGCGATTAGTGGCTATCTGTATCATCTTTTATATTATTAATAGGATTTGATTAATTGGTTTTTCGATCAATCTTCCAGGACGCTGATTTTTAATGAGTTTTTTTTTAATGTTAGGTGTCTTGGATTCGACATCGAGATTTCCACATTTTGACTTTTGGCTTGCAAACGTACTCGAGTGACCAGAGGTTTCAGTTGTCTCATCAAGATCATTCGGATGACTGGACATTACACATCAAATACGCTCAGGGAAGAGACGCTGGATTGTACGAATGTCAAGTCAGTTCGGATCCAATCATCAGCCATTTTGTCACCTTAAATGTCGTTGGTAAGTACATTCAAACATCCTTAAATCCCAACATCCAGAAATTCAAAGCATCTCAACAACTCTTGCATTTCATCTTAAATGACAAATGCACTTTGGTCACACACATTATGGACATTTATGCCACTGGCCAAACATCTATGCTAATGTAATCTTCAAGTGTCACGTTACATTCAAATGCATTTATCAGAAAATGTTGAGAAACATAATGTTGGAGAAATTTAGAAGGTGCGATTTTTGATGATGAAGCTTATATTTAAGTAAAAGTATCAATGTCAACATGGTTTTAACATGTGATTTAACATTGTTTCAAAACTGAATTAGATAAAAAATTAATATTTGGATTATAAGTGGATTAAAATGTGGATTGTAAGTAGATTAAAATTTGGATTATAAGAGGATTGAAATTTGGATTATAACTGGATTAAAATTTGGATTATAACTGGATTGAAAATTTGATTATAACTAGATTAAAATTTGTATTATAACTGGATTAAAATTTAGATTATAACTGGATTGAAATTTGGATTATAACTG
>JAQGAE010000488.1:0-35643 GCA_034696685.1 Julus scandinavius | reverse complement strand
CCTCGACCTGGGAGCGAACCCAGCATCTTAGGATCGAGAGGCAAGCACGTAATCCACTCGACCGCCGGCGTCGGCGCCATGGACTGTACATGATGACGTACATCGTTACACCATGTGCTTTCAGTTTTGAAACAGCGTCGGCGAACCTGAAAGCACTTGGTTAAATCGTCATGAAATACAGATGTTGACAAAAGTGCTATACCAGGCAATATGAAGCTCCACCTTCTTAAACGAAATGTGTCTTAGGTGCGTACACTCGCGTACGTGTTTTTTATACTCGTCAATTTGGGACACGTGTTTTGAAAAACATGATGCAAACTTTGTTTCAGCGTTTCTTGTGTATGTGCGTACCGACCTTTAGTACGCTAACACGAATACGAAGGTAAAATTGTGGAAGCGCAAAGAAATCCGCTGTGCCGCAAAGTGCCGACTGGAGAAGAAACACGGATGTGGATACCGAACATCACGATCATGCGATACCACCGATATTAGTATGACATTCATACATTTGTTTCGATACCGAGTATTTTAGTCCGCCGTATTTTTCTTTCCATATTCTATCCAAATCTATACTCGACCACGAGTGTAGATACCTGGTGGTCAAAAAGTAATGCCTCCATCGCTCTAAATTTTATTTCTTTCACAGGTACTGGACTATCAATGCATATATTATGCTTATAAACCATTTTCTTTTTCAGATTGAGTGATTAGAACCATGGATCTGAAGCTAAAAGAAAGAGTCGTCTTTGAATTTCTGGCAAAAGAAGGTTGTGCACCTAAGGAAATCCACAATCGCTCGAAAGATGTTGATGGGGACGCTGTAGCGGACATAAGCAATGTGCGGCGTTGGAAATGGAGAAACGGAAATTGCAGATAAACCGAGAAGCGGCCGACGGACACAGATCGGTCACAGATGCAAATCGAGAATGTGCCGATGAATTGATTCGAGGAGACAGGCGCGTTAGTGTCCAGAATGTTGCCGATGCATCGAACGGCTCGTGGCGGCTCAGGCTCCCCCACGGGACATCATGATGTCCAAGACCTACAGGGTCACTGTCCACGGCCATTTGGCTGACGTAGTGGTCAATACGGTATCCGGACAAATTGTCCCGCTCAGATTCTCCCCTGTTAGGTTAGGTTAAAAAGTTGTTGGGGAGAATGTGATCGGGAGCAACTGTCCTAGATTCTCCAACACCCCTGAGACTAACTCTTGAGGTGAGACGTCTCTCCCTCCACTGCAGCTAGCCAACGCTAAAGCAACACGTGATAATTTTTATATTTTATACCTTAATTTACCATTGTAATAGTAGTTAAATAAAACCACAATTAATTAATCCTAAACTGAGTTCGACTCAGCAAAAGCATGAATTTTTCCAAATAGGTTTTGATGATCGGGTTAAACGATGGCGAAAATGTGTACAAATTGATGGTGACCATGTTGAACGGTAGTTTTGTGTAGAGGACAGTTCTGGCCATCATCTGTAACGAATTCTGCTAATATATGTTCATTAATAAAGTTTTTATGAAACATGAGGCATTACTTTTTGACACAACCTCGTACATATATCGAGTAGGGGAGACCGGGGCACAGTGGTACAACGTCTTTATAAAATCAGGTTTTATGAGCAGCCCGATGCTTTTGATTTACAACGAAGCTGTCTGCACAACTCTTTCATTATCCAAAATTCTTGCGATCTGACACAATTAAGTATAGAAGAAAATATTTATGGTTAGTTTTTGTTCTTGAAAAGTTATTATTCAACTCGCAATTGGATTTTTATTCTAGGTGTAATTATAAAACATTAGTAATGCTGCGATTGTATATATTCAGCTATAATTTCACACTAAAATTTATGTTAATTAGCTACGTGGTCAGCTGTAAGGCCTTATTCAAACCAAATTGGTTATACGGGGTACAGTGGACCGCAACATTATGGGGTACAGCGGGACATGTCCCAGCATACCCCAATTAATGTTTTAGAAAAATATTTGTATATTTTCTCATTAATCATAACTTTAAATAAAAACCACGTTTAAATTTATGTTTTAAAGTAAAAATGGTTCACACACAGAAGAAAAAATAACACATTTGGACGAGTAAGCGGTGAAAATATGAAAGCTGCTGTAATTACGGTAATTTTAATCGTTTTTCTAATTTATACTCGGAAATTAAAATTGACGTGCTGAGTTAAAAACAATTAGCCAATGTGGCGTTCTTTTTCTCGTAAAATTTGTCTTAATTTCGCGTGGACTACTGAACCCCGTGCCATGCCCCACTGTGCCCCGGTATAGGTTCACAGTGGGACAGTCTGCGCAACCAACTTTCATCTTTTATAGCAAAAAAAACTAGTATAGCTCTAAAACGATGACAAAATGTATACAGATCCTGAAGGCTCGTATATTACTGTTATTTTTTTTAAAATGCTACGAGTTAAATATTTTTCCCCCCAAAAAAAATGAATTCTAAAAAGTGTCCCCACTGTGCCCCGGTCTCCCCTACATAGAATCTCCCAAATATGGCATGTATGTTTTATAATAATAGAATATCTATAACAATATTATAGAAAAAAAATATTAACAATATATAAGAATAAATTTAATTTTGGAACAGATTTGCATAACATTTCATCTACCTTCAATTTACTGAATATTTCCTTCAAATTTCACTCGACTTTTTTTTGTAAAATTTTCAATAAATATAGTAGGAGTTAATCCGTAAGTGTTCCCAAATCCAGATATGGAATGATGAGGTGGCATAATATCTGATTCCTGGTTCCCATGGACAGGCTTTTATTAGAAGATGTATTTTTTGTTGAAAACCAAACAAAAGAGAAAAAAACCACGCCTAATAATTATAAAAATAACAATATCCATATTTTGAGAAATGATTTGAACCCTCTTTTTTACAACTCGGCCACCTTTTATTACATATTTTTGTGAACACTGGCCCCATTTTTCGTCTAATGATGGGGTTGAACATTCGTACATTCGGATTTCTTTTGTCTTTGTATACAGGTTCTGCAAATAAATGTCTAAAGTGGCCAAGGTCTATAATCAATGGCACTTAGATTCCACTGTCACACATATCTAATCTGTTTTGTTGAAAATTTTAAAAGGGAACAATGCGAAAGGACCCTCGTAACAAAAGATCATTATGTTACTTAATAGGATCTTAGGAATCTACCGACGACGCCATCTTGCTATTGTTTACAAAAATCTATTCTTTAGACACTGGATATGGCGTGATAAGGGCTCAAAAGTGGATTATTAAATTCCTAACAACTTTGTAAACATATATTAAATAATTTTTAATTAAAAATTTACAAAAAAATATGATGACCTCTCTAAAAGCATAGAATGTGCCGGTCTGGACTTGGGACCCCTATATATAAAAATGAAACTGTCTAAAAGCATATTTCCCACAGGTCCCAAGTGTATGCATTTAGATGGGTTCTACCGCATATATCTCATCAAGGACCATATTATATGGGCAAATTTTGGCCCTTGTTGGGATATATGGCCCTTTGCGCAGTCACCCAAAGTACAGTAGAACCTGTCTAAATGCATCCTGTGTAAATGAAAAACATCTCTAAAAGCATAAAATGTTCCGGTCCCGACTTTTGACCTGTGTGTATATAAATGAACCTGTCTAAAAGCATATTTCTTACTGATCCCAAGCTTATGCATTTAGACAGGTTCTACCGTATACTGAGTTGAATTGGATTGGATTGAATAAATAACCGATTTTAAATGTAGAAATAGTTTTTTAAAAAAATTATAAACAAAAATTGTATTAAATAATACTTAACAATAATTGAAAATTCAGTACGCGATAAACTTTTAGTTGCCGCCAATAGCGAAAGTTTGTAACCGTAAGAAATATGGCATCAGATTTAATTTAATAAAAACCCGGATTAATCGATTCAAATTTTCAAACAGTTTGTACGTACGTAAGTGGATGTCGGTATCATCGCATATTGCGTATATCGCCTTATCGTTACAAAAAAATATATAAAAACATATTGCGAAAATGTCACGCGTTTGTAAAAATCCTGGTTAAATATCATTAATAATCCATTCCGATATAAGTTTCGGTCACGCGTTTTTAATAGACACCTCGAGGTATCTCGCGTACCTTAAGATAATTTTTCGGCATGAATTTTGGGAGAATGTGGAACGAAGCGCATAAACATTTTTTTACCAAACCGAAAGTTCATCCGGGAAGTTCAATGTTTTATCAGCGAGAAATATAGGAAAAGATTAATGAAGTTTAAGTTTGGCCACGCCCGCTTAAGAGGAAACCTACTTAAGGTGAGTGCCAGAATGTAATGAGTTTGGACTCGAGACACGATATAAGATTTCGCGCTAGGTGGCGCCATCGAGATTCGAGATAAATATAGTCGAGTCATGGCGACTAAATATCTATTCACTCTTTGAAACAAACCTCCCTCCTCTGGAAGGCAAGGTCCTACTCTGGAGGAAAGGAGGGAGAAGGTTGGAGGTGCCCCTTCTTTCTATGAGTAAAGTATCTCCACACGCGTGTTTTTAAAGTGGGATTAAAGAAGTCTGATCAGAGGCCTTGATGGAATTTGATCTTGCCTTTGTGTTGACTGTCGGGTAATAAATTGAATTGTTGAGAATATACATGTATCCGCAGTCGAATAATTGTTCGTAAAAGTTAACCGGCAGTTAATGGGATCGTTCCGTGAAATTTGCAGATTTTCATAAAATTTGAAGAAAATTTCTTGTATCTCCATGTTGTTTTCCAGGATATTTACATCAAATTTTACTCTACATTTGCCTACATTTAGTAACTGCATCGCACAAATGCGTCCAAAGTGTTGCTAGTGAATGCTGCGCTCGAGATGCACTTGACCTGGTGCTTGAAAGTGCTTTATTTTTGTGTCAGTCATCTGACATTCAAAGACTTTAATGGAGTAGAAGGAAGTAGTTGAAATTAAAAGGAAATACTGATTGGAAACATGGCCACATCCATGATCTCGAACGTAAGACTTCGCTCGAGTTTACTTCTCGAGTGCGGCACGTAAGTACGAATACATCGGAGGTGTTTCTAAATGAGTGTTTCATCTTCGTGGCTTCCTGACATGTTGCGGGCCAGAGGTTGTTCCTCACCCATTTGTGTCAAACATGTTTAGCAATTTGTTTCTCAGTCGGCCCTGCTGTGCCGAGCGAGAAACTTCAAAGGCACGGTGACATCGCACTTTATAAGAAACAAACATCGTGAGACATCGTGAGACATCATGAAACATGAATTGTGAAGCAGTGCAAAACAAGATTCATGAAACATGATGAAACATCAATAAACATCGTGAAGCGGCATAAAACATGATGAAACATGTACTGTATTTGGAACACAAAAGGGTGATACATAATTGTCCAGTTATTATAAAGCAGTATATAAAAGCAAAGATTGTAGTCGTATATCGTGTAGGCATGACTAAACTTAAGTAGAAATATTGGTTCCTTAAAACAGAGAGGTTAAGAATGTTTGCGGTTTGAACCAGGAACTTGTTGCAGATATGGAAGTACAGCCTCAGGCATCGCAATGTCAAACTCCATGGGAGGCCATCTTTAAAATGGCGCAAGGGGTACAGCTTATACATAGTGGAGAATTCCTGCAGAAAACCCACGACATAACTGAGAAAGTACCCAAAGTGCCCTAAGACAAACCTAGTCGCTACGTCTACCGGAAACAGCCAGAAATTATGCAAAACATCAAAGATAGAACAACTTGCTGGTCCAACTAGAAGGTCCATTAATAGCTATATACATATATGGTCCAGGCCCATTGGAAATTGCCCAACTTGCACTTTATAGCCAAATTTGGCCCTCAACATGTGCAAAAGTGGCCTAAAAAACAAAGTTTATTCCGTAGTAGTTTGATTTTCGTTTGACCGGATCCACCGATGACCGGTCCATAGGCATTTAGATAGGGCACATAGATTAGTATCCTCGCATATGGCAGTTTAAAAAAAAAAGCAGAAAGAGGCAACGCACTCTCCGTAAGAGTCGAACATGAGCCCAGATGAGATTTAAAACATCACTCCACATACTTGGATGTTTCGCTTTTCGGATATTCAATCGCTCCTCAAAATCTCAAAGTCATAATTGGAAGCAAAGGGAGAAAAACAACGAGTCATCCAACTAAAATCAAAACGTACAACAGACACGTCAGCTACATCGAGGCCGGTGGCGCCATCTGTGGTGGCCAACATGTATGGGGGAGAGGCCAAATGTCTGCTCGTGACGTGCTATGGATTAAAACAAAAAGCCAAACAAGAGGACCCTGGAGATCAATGAGGACACGCGCACAACTGGGGAGAGAGAGAGAGAGGTCTGAGGTCCTCCTTCAATTTTATGGTGGGTCTGGCCATGGAGGACCCAGGACCAAAGGAAACACCGATGATGAAACATCTTTTGTGGCTTACGTTGTTTGGTGTTCGGCCAAAAACGAAAATCAGAGTAAAAATCACAACAAAAAGGAAAGATGGCGGACCAGGCCCGCGCTGGTCCACCCGGGGAGGTTTGTTAACTGACTCTGGTCAGTTAACAAGGAGGGACAACTCGTACTTCACAATTGAGTTGCCCTCGGTGGGTCCGGCAACGCAAGCGGACTTCGCACGAGCTAAACAAATTTGGCCCCTGACCCCGAAATTACAACACAGTCTGCATTGCTATGCCATGTGGAAAGGGGTGTTATAAAAATGCGCAGTTACACAAAATACAAAATGTCACGTAGGTTATCTATAAATGCACATACGAGGAAAGCGCACTAATGCGAGAGAATTGCATCTGCAAACTATGCAGTGGCGGCTCGCGTATAGGCACTGTGGAACTGCAGCGCCCCCTATCACTTGTTATTATAGTCCTTTTTTCTTTAATTCTTTCTAATTTAATTTATTCAATTAATTCTTTAGCCATCCCTTAGTTAACGAAAAAGTTACAAACATCTTTGTACGGAACTGCGCGCTTCACAGTTCCAGCAGCGTGGTGTTTGACAGTTGCGCGCATGCGCACATAGGAAGCAGCACGCCAGGATGCGAGGAAGAGAGAGCATGCACTGTCGCTCCCGCAGCACCTCGACTAATTTTAGCTAGGAGCCGCCACTGGAACTAAAAGTATGGATCCCAATGAGCTCGAATGTCTATCAAGGGGTTGGCAATTAAGTGCGACCACCTCCCCACTTACATCTTTAAATTGGTGGCAAGTTCAAACGCACAAAGAGACCCATGCCTAGTCCTCAGAGTCTGGAGCATCCCACAGACACTCGCTGATACTTTCTTGCAATACTTTGCTTTTGTTTTCATACCGATTTCGACACTTAGCCCCGCGTACCGCAGTTGCCCAAATCACTTGAGCTCGAGACAGCCAAATGTGAGACTCGGCAACTGTCATCTCAAGACTTAGCTTAAGCTCGAGATGCAGCTTAGAAGAGATGAGGCTCGAGCTTCAGTTTGTTGAGAAACCGTGGTACTGCGATACCTTGTTTCGATAGCGTCATTTGAATACTTTTTAGCATAAAAAATGGTAAAAACTTGAGCAAATGTCTGCCGTTAAGTGAGTTAAATCCAAAGAAACAATTTGAAGTTACGATAAGACGCACTTAAGTGACGACACTGCGGACAAGATTTTCAGTTAACTTGTTGGGTCATTAGCAAAACGTCCCAGTTTTTCCGAAATTGTCCCATGCAGGTGGCCATCTGTATTTAATAATATAATAGTATATATTTGAATTTGTACGTGAAGTGGGTACAAATGACGGATATGCCATTAGTGGAAAAAGAGGGGGGGGGGGGGATATAGGACTACTTCTTCACCTGACCCGCATATCGAGATAGCAGAAAAAGACAAGTATTTGTTAAGTGGGTTGAGATGAAGGCACTTAAGACTTCGGTGCTTTTAAAACGAGTCAAACGACTCATGACTGAAAAAACATTCTTCATCTAACGTGGATATCATCTAATGTATTATAATCTAGTACATCGTTTTGAAATTAGAAATACGTTACGTGCTTAAAACTTATACACGCGCTCCAATCTATATACGGGGGAAAGCAAATATAACGCTTCAAACTCATATTACATCATACATTTTTAAATCGAATTTCTTAAACCCTTACAATTACAGCTTTTTACAAATCCGTGGTCTTAATGGAATCCACTTCATACACGCTCCCTTATAGCTCGAATTACACCGAAAATCGACCAAATCATCGACAGAGTGCAAACAACGAAACAACACGCACTCGCTCGACTATAAAACCTTGAAATTTGATATAGAAATGATACAATAATCGTAATTTAGACACCAATTTGTATAAATAGAATTCCACCATGTTGGCGTTCCATGCGATGGAACAACGCGTGCACGAGTGGAACGCGTGTCGGCTGTCGTCACGTGCGAATACGGCACGTGCCAACGTTCCATCAAAAAAGAACGATATATAAAAAAAACGTTTTAAATTTAATATGTAGTTGGAATTAGACGGTTTTAGATCCACGAAAACCATCCAAATCAAAGATCGAGTGCAACAAAACAACGTATGCATACCTGGAAACCTTGAAATCTGATACATATAAGTAGAAGCGACGCAGAAAAAGTATAATATATGTATGATAATCGTAATTTAGACACCAATTTGTATAAATAGAATTCCACCATTTTGGCGTTCCATTCGATGGAACAACGCGTGCACGAGTGGAACGCTTGCACGCGCCAGCTGTCGTCACGTGCAAATGCCATACAGCGCGTGCCGACGTTCCATCGAAAAAAAAACGTTCCAAAATTTCATACGTACAAATAAGATATTCTAGAAATTAATTCATACGATCTCGTTATTACGAAAGTGTTGCTTCATAGAAACATCAGTGGGATGATGAAATAGGGTTGTTCAAGCGGTGAGCCGCGACAATTTCAGGCATAGTTTAGCGTGCCGTGAGCTGTAAAAAGGTTGAAGAACACTGAGAAGAAAAACGATCCAAGTTGTAGAAAAGCAAAAAGCAAATGTTGAATTTTGCAGATGCGAATGTGAGTTGCTACGATTAATTAGCAGTAGAAATCATTTAACGCGAGTGCTTCACCTTAATTCCTTCTGAGCTCGTTAAAGCATCGTCGAGGCGAGCAAAATCACCTCCCACACGAGCATTTTTACATATTCATTTTGAAATATACGTAGTGCGAACTATATTACGGGAAATACGAGTTAAAAGATGTAATTAAGAGTTGAAATATATAGAGAGGCGTGATCATATATATCGAAGCGATTAAATCTATTTTATACATCGACGTTTGGTCGTATCAATCGGAAGAATAATTGTTGTTATTTACGATCGCATATAATAACGAGTGTTTGACCCTTATGTATACCTACGACTGACCTACATTTACGATTAACACCTTTCGAGATGCAATTAAAATCGATCATTTTGCTCGTATTAAATTCAAATTTTAAAAACCCTACGTCTTATTAACGCCCAATTAGCGTCTACCGATGAATTTCAACCCGTTTTTATATATATATATATATTTCCTGGAGTTCTGTAGACGCCTTTGCTGAACAACAATGAATAAAAAACTAAAAAAATCCACCTCAGGTCACTATAATTAATACTTCATGATTGTCTGAAATTTTGCTCGATTAATTAACGATTTCTAGCGCAAAAAATGAAAATGCAAAGCGGACCAAATACGTGACATTTCATCTATAACAAGCATCGGAAAGTTTCACGTTTTCCTCCAGACCAGGAAAATCGAGAATAGTCAGGGAAATTAAAAGT
Source organism: Julus scandinavius (assembly GCA_034696685.1). Classification (NCBI taxonomy): domain Eukaryota; kingdom Metazoa; phylum Arthropoda; class Diplopoda; order Julida; family Julidae; genus Julus; species Julus scandinavius. The sequence goes on along the minus strand of JAQGAE010000488.1, from coordinate 25,846 downwards.
GGTTGTTGGGGAACCCTGTATATATGCACGTGCACGTCGGGAGGCGGGAAATTCAAACGTTTTCTTAGAACACCGGCACGTGCACGCGCGTGCCAGTCTTCCACGTTTTCAAAATTGTTCCATAATCGTAGAAATGGAACGCGTCCCATTTTACTCTCATTTTAATATTTTTAATACATTTTAGGACGTTTTTTTGCATGATTTCTGCAAAACTGGAAGGTTTGAAAGGTATAAGTATGTTTTCAAATATATATGTTCGTTGTTTTAACTGAAATTGTCTGGGACAAAGCTATATATAGGGGAGACCGGGGCACAGTGGTATAACGTCTTTAGAAAATCAGGTTTTATCAGTAACCCAATGCTTTTGATTTGAGAAGACGCTGTATGCAGCACTCTTTCATTAACTAAAATGTCTGCCATCTGACACAAATATAGAAGAAAATATTTGCAGTTAAAGTTTGTGTTCTGGAAAAGTAATTATTCAACTCGCGATTGGATTTTTATTCTAGGTGTAATTATAAAGCATTTGTAATGCTGCAATGAGTGTATATATCCAGCTATAATTTCAAACTAAAATGTGTTAATTAGCCACGTGATCCGCTGTAAGGCCAAATTCAAATCAAATTGGTTATACGGGGTACAGTGGGCCACAACATTTTGGGGTACAGTGAAACATGTTCCAGCATACATCAATTAATGTTTTCTCATTAATCATAACTTTAAATAAAAACCATGTTTAAATTCATGTTTTAACGTAAAAATGGTTCACAATCACAGAAAAAAAAACACATTTGAACGAGTAAGCGGTGAAAATATGAAAGCTGCTGTAATTACGGTTAATTTTAATCGTTTTTCTAAATTATACTCGGAATTTTTAAATTAAACACAATCAATGTGGTGTTCTTTTTATTTGTAAAATTTGTCTTAATTTCGCGTGAACCACTGTACCCCGTGCCATGTCCCACTGTACCCCGATATTGGGGCACAGTGGGACAGTCTGCGCAACCAACTTCAATCTTTTATAGCAAAAAAACAACAACTTGTAGCTCTAAAACGATGACAAAATGTATACAGATACTGAAGGCTAGTATATTACTGCGTTATTGTTTTAAAACGATGCGAGTTAAATATTTTTCCAAAAAAAAAAATTTGAATTCTAAAAAGTGTACCCACTGTGCCCCGGTCTCCCCTAAACCGTTTCTTATTTGCTAAATCTCTCTATATATGCATACTCCATCTATTGTATTTATACTCTAATACTTCCTGAAACTTTTTTAGCAAAAAAACCTGTTGTTATAGTTTGCAACAACAAAAGAGAAATGTTTTTGTATTTGGCTGAAAGCAGGGAAGAATCAGCATTATTATTATTATTATTATTATTATTGAATAATCCCAGGCGCCAGTCTCGCGTTTTTAAGCCACATCTTATACATTTTTATACAAATGTTCAACTTGAACTTGAAATTAAAAAGATTCGCAATCGTAGAATATAATAATATCGAAGAATTTCAACAAATGACTTCTCATCCGTCTAATAAGAATAATTCACAAAGATAAAAATCCAAAAAAAAATCACACGATTTTCGATAAACAAATTCAACATTCTTGTTGGAGATAAAAAAAAAGATGGGATTATGTTTTTAATGCCACCGGAAGTTAAAAGTGAAACAACAACAAACAATACTGTATATATACATTTACTTTTTCTTAAAATATAAACTATGTAGCCCTCAAACAACAACAACAACAAGCTACTGTTTAAAGTGTCGATATACAGTAAAACCTGTCTAAATGAATACGCTTGGGACCGATTAAAATATGCTTTTAGGCAGATTATGCTTTTAGACAGGTTGTGCTCTTAGGCAGGTAGTGCTTAGTGACAGGTTGTGCTCTTATATAGGCAGGTTATGCTCTTAGGCAGGTTATCCTTTTAGACAGGTTGTGCTTATTGACAGGTTGTGCTCTTATATAGGCAGGTTGTGCTCTTAGGCAGGTTATGCTTTTAGGCAGGTTATGCTTTTAGGCAGGTTGTGCTTTTAGGCAGGTTATGCTTATTGACAGGTTGTGCTCTTATATAGGCAGGTTATGCTCTTAGGCAGATTATGCTTTTAGACAGGTTGCATGTGCTCTTATATAGGCAGGTTGTGCTGTTAGGCAGATTATGCTTTAGACAGGTTGTGCTCTTAGGCAGGTTATGCTTTTAGATAGGTATATTTATATACACGGGTCCCAAGTCGGGACCGGAGCATTTTATGCTTTTAGAGAGGTTTTTCACATATCTAGACAGCAGCCAGCATGCGTTCCAGGACGTCGACTTTAATTAAGCGTGATTTTTGTTGGGGGCCATTATAGTACATTGTTGGATGTTCCGCCATTATCAGTGTCCATTTTATTGAGACTAACCTCTTTTTTGTCCCTTATATACACGTAATGAATGCCCTTTGTGTCCCTCGTCTTGGTCTTTGTGTCCTTCGAGTGCTGATACAAACTATGAGAATCTCTACCGTTGAACAATGTATAGCCTCAAGGTCCTTTATCGTTTTTTTTATCACGTGGTCTTAGTGGCCTTTTTTCCCAATTTGGGCCCCTTTTAAACAGTTGCTTTTTAAGATGATCGCGTCAGCAAAGGGCTTATTTACGATCCCTTGCCTCCATTCTTATATTCAAAACTTCTTAGAAAACTTTCTTCTACAGACCAGGGTCAGGCACAAAGGGCCAAAATGCGAAGCCGTGTTTTTTCATTCATTCTTTTTGAAACTGTTTCTGTGGAAAAGTTTCTTCACAAATGTGTTCCCTTCGTCGAAATGTAGCGATTTTTCCGCATGACATGCCCTTAGTGGACGGTTGGGATTTATAGGGCTACAAATAAGGGATAAAGGGGATATTGGGGGTCCAAAAGCAGTACGAACGTGTACAATAGACCTTTTCGACATAAAAGGGCATACAAAAATGTGAAATATCTTCGTGAAACATGGTCTCTTTATGTTGGCTCCTTTCCCCATTTATTTTTACTCGAAATTTGACATATTTTTGGTAAATGGCAACTAAACTGTTGAGGTTACTTTGGGGGGAAAACTAAAAAGGATGTTTACCGAAACACGAAACATAAATTTTCAAACGTGCTTGTCGAAAAGCCCGGCAAACATGTTCGCGAAAACATGTTCGCTGAAAACAGCCATTTTTCGCCAAATGTTTCGAGAAACTTGTTGACCCAAACTTAGTCAGCAAACTTTTGTTCAAAACATGTTTTGAAAACCGTGCGAGTGTTTCGCGTGTTTCCTACGGCACATACCGGCCGTACCGCAGTTGCTCAAATCGCGTGAGATCGAGATCGAGCTGCGTTCTCAAGTACGAGATGCGTACCACAGCTGCGCGGAAGAATTGCCGAGACGAGCTCGAGACAGCCAAATGTGAGACTCAAACCCGGACCGCAGTTGCTCACCAAACTGCGCAGCTGAAGTATGCATCTGAGACTTGAGAAGGAGCTCAGTCGCAAGCTCAGGCGGTTTGAGCAACAGCGGCATGGGGATGAGTCTCACATTTAGCTATCTTGAGCTCGTCTTAGGCTCGAGACTCAACTTAGAAGAGACAAAACTTGAGCTTCAGTTTTTGACCAACCGTGGTAAAGGCCTTAGATCATCTTGATGGAAGAAGAGGCTCAAACGAACCAAGTGTATATACGATGGACTGATGACGTGTAAATTTATGTTCATGGCATGCGCACATGTCGTAGATATACATGTCAACACCTAGTTTGGGAATCTGGTTTGAAGTTTATTTTGATAAGAGCGCAACTCAAGTGGTCCATGTGGCCAGTTTCGATTTGCAAATTGTTAACCATATCAAAGTGTTGTTGAAAAAACTTATCAATCGACAAACCGTTTGCCAAATCAACTTTTAACACATGTTGTAATTCATTGTCTGAATGTCTACACGTGTATATATAAGGACAATCCCGATGATATGGACATGTCATGTATGAAAAATATACACTTTTTTAAAAAAAAACATAGGGGAGAGTGGCTAGGACTAAGCCATTTTTCACCTTTTTATTTTTAAAATTATTCACAAACCATAAAACGCAACAAATTATATTCAGAAATTTACTTTATACTATTGCGAATATTATGCAGTGTTGAAAATATTTTCTTTTTACTAAAATAAAAAAAATAATTAAAATTCAACTACTCTCCATAGTGTCCCAATCTTGCGCGTATAGGAGGAATGGGACACTGTTTTTAAAACGAAGATACGAAAGATTTTACCACACTTAATTCATTTTTTTTATTTATTCGCGATAATAAGAACACACTTTACCTTTTAGAAGGATTTTCTTACGAATACAGTGGAGTCTCACTTATACGATGCTCACTTATATGACACATTCAGTTATACAAACTATTTCTTGTTCCCCGGCAAAACTCCATTTAACTCTGTGTAATGCATTATTCGCGCTTATACGATATTCAGTTATACAAAACTTCCACTTATACAAAGGGTGATTCCTTCCCCCGATGTAATCCCCTCGTGTAAATACTATTCAATTATAAGAAGAGCTCCACTGTACTAACGAACTATTGAAAATCAACTAACATCGATGAAAAATGTGCAGATTTCCCGCAATTTTGATTTTCCTCCTCACAGAAAAGGCTGGGGAAGCTTCAGAATGACATCAACTTTTGTAACCATGTTTATGACTCGCGTATCGGGGAATTTAAAACTCACGCTATTCTCCTTTCTTCGCAAAAAAAAATACCTTTCAGCTTCTTCGAGTTCATACACATTATTTTTCTCGACAAATCTCACCGACACAAAATCACCAGCTCTGACGTTAAACAAAAAACAAACTGTTTTGCACGTGCTTAAGATTCCTCCTGCACGTGCTAAAGTTCTAAAAGCAAAAAATGCATGAAATTCCAGCAACAGCGAATGTCCCATTTCTCCCGCACTGTTTTGTCCCAATCCTCCTGCCACTAGGTCTTTGTCCCAAACACACTGTAGGATTAAAAGGAGCTGGCAGATTGGCGCGAAACATGTAATAACATCATATCCATCCTAACTGCTATTAATGCACTTAATTTCAAAACGTTTCCTCTATAAACAATACTTTTAGAAGAGTTTAATATTTGAAGTAAAAACACACTTTTTGGTAGTGAAATCGCGCTTTTCCTTCCCATATTCTAGCGCTTCATCGGAAGGCCACCATTTTAAGCGAACAAATGCGGGAACGCGAGTGCCGTGTAGACGCACGAGTGTCAAACTTTTTACACTTTCAAATTTTAAATTATTGGCAATGTCTCATTCCTACCCACTCTCCCCTATATTAGCAGGCGTCATCACTCGGTATATACTATGGTAATAAGCCGGAGGCAAAAGAGAGGCCGCCTGTGCCGCATCTCCATAAATAACGAGTGTCCTCTCATCGCGAAAGTAGGCATATCAAAAAAACCTCTTTTTATAAAGATATATAAAGAAGAAGGTCTTTTTAAGCGTGACGACCCACAAACATATACAGCCAAACAAAAGACCCTTCGTCATGAGGCCGCTACAATTTTGCACAAAAAAATTCTTGGGCTTTGTTCGCCAATCAAAAATCTTGTAAAATGTCAAAGATGTGTATTTCAGTCGGTTATCCGGTTAAAACCGTAGTCTACTTTTTTTAAAACTTCTTTTATGTACTTGTTTTGATATTAAGAGATGATGAAAGATGTCACGTTTCAGAAACAGTTTCCACATAAATAAAAACAAAAACACAGAAAACAAGTCGCTATTTATGTAAACGACTGAAGTAAAGGAAGGATTCGGACATGCCGGAGCTACGTGTCGGTGAGAAACACGGTCCACACCAACGAAAACACGGCGCAACAGCAGAGAACACGAAAGCACGGAACATGAAACACGAAAACATGTTTTCAGGAGCATGCTTCCAAAAGCATAACGTGGAAAAACCAAAAAAGCAGGAAAAACGGAGCAGCCGGGTCCACACCAACGAAAGCACGGAGCAAAAGCAGAAAACATGAAACGCGAAACATGAAAACATGAAACGGGAAACATGAAATGCGAAACATGAAACGCGAAACATGAAAACATGAAATGCGAAACATGAAAACATGAAATGCGAAACATGGAAACATGCGTGCATTGCGTGCTTCCGTGTAAAAACCAAAAAAAAGGGGAAAACGGAGCAAACGTCTTGAAATTATGCTTCTACAAATCCAATGTGGACAGACCTCGACGTTTGGGACCCTATGGAGAATAGTGGGACCTACGAGTCGGCTACAAGGCAACACATGGTTGTGAGGCCCATGTGGGCCATGTGATACAATGGCCGACCACAACCTCGGTACGAGCGCCGTAAAATGGAAACGCGTTTCCATCGATCCCGAAATGCTTCCAAGTCTAGAAGTTTGCGGAAACATCGAAACGAAAACCTTTATCGAAAACATGTTTTCATAAACCTTGCTTTTGCTCCGTACTTTTGTCGGTTAGGCTTTAAAAACGAAAATCCGTATCTTTTACGAGAATAGTCGAGAAACATTTTAAGGAAATATCCAATAAACCGAAAACACGAGAAATGTTTTTCAAATTAATCGAAAATGAAGGAAGTTTCCTTAATGCAGTCGCAATTTACGAAAATGACTGAACGAAAGAAAAGATTCGGCGGTTGTCGGTATGGACACCGAACTGCGGTTAGGGCCTTTTTAATTTGCCCGTGATAAATATATGTACTCAACATCAAACACATAATTCTGGACGCTAGGAATGTTGGGAGACTACTGGTATGGACACTTTTGTTTCCATACTTCGCGTTTTGGTGCTGGAGGGTTCTAGCCTCTCTCTTCCTTCTCTAGTTTCATTTCCTTATTCAACAGGGGAAATCCCCTCATAAACGCCATCACTTATTTTTATGTGCGTTTAAAAGTCAGTTTCTGCTAAAAGTCAAGATTGGTTTTTTTGTAAAAAAACCAGATTTTTCTACTTGTGAAATGCAATTTTTCTGAGAAAACCGAAAATAATTTGGTTTACGGAAAGCTTCATTTTTTTTTAACCCACGATGAAAAGTTGTTGAAAATCAGTGAAAAGCACAGAAATTAAAAATGGAGGTAAATGAATCATCGTCATCGTCGTGGCCAAAGGGCTCGTTCGATGAACTTGCCCCTAAAAAACCAAGTGCTCGACTAATTCATCCCCTCTTTTTCTCCACCCCTAAAAAAACAATTCCCCTTTAGGACATTTGGATTTTTGAGACAGGAAGAAATTCCTGAGAAAGACAAAACCAATTTGGATTTCGACAAACATTTGCACCAATAAACGCATTAGAGAAAAATCCATTTGGCCAAAGGGCACAATGGACAAGGGCACAAATCGTGTATTTTAAAAGAAATTACTCACAAAATTAGGAAAAAAATACATTATTTACTCGTCAAATACAATTTTTCTGCTAAAATTTAAGGTTGTTTTAGGTAAAATTCAATATTTTCGGCTAAAACTCGTATTTGTCTGCGCATGAAATGTAACTTTTCTGCTAAAAGCCAGATTGTTTGCACGAAAAATGATTTTTGTTGTGCTAAAAGTCAGATTTCTCTCTTAAAACTAAATTTTTGTGTGCTAAAAATGACGCTTTTCTGCAAAAAGCCAGATTTTTCTGCTAAAAGTCAGATTATTTTGCTGAAAGTCACAATTTTCTGTTCATTATATGCAATTTTTCTGATAAAAATGACTTTCTTCTGCTTAAAAGTCAGATTATTTAGCTAAAATGGAAATTTTTCTGATATAAATGGATGACTTTTTTCTGCTAAAAGCCAGATTTTCTGCTAAAAACGATTTTTTGTGTGCTAAAAGTCAGATTTTTCTGCGCAATGAAATGCAATTTTTCTGATAAAAATGACTTTCTTCTGCAAAACGTCAGATTTTTCTGCTAAGTCACAATTTTTTGCTAAAAGGTTTTCACACAGTCACATTTATTTGCTAAAAATGACTTTTTTAAGCTAAAAGTCCTTTGCTAAAAGTCATAAATGTCCAATTTTTTGTCTGCCCATATAATAGAATCCATACATGGCTCATATCCGACTTTTCAGGACAATGTCTTGATCTTAGACTTAAGCTTAAAATCTTCACGCGTCAACTTAGCAGTTTCAGTCTCAGTCTATAACTTGCATGTTGATCATCCTGCGCATTGTTTAAAACTTTTCAAATCCTGATATATATTTAAAAATATACAAATGGATGACTGGACAAGAACGAAATAAGTAAGTGAAGTGGAAAAGGTCAAAGTACTTGCTTTTCAAAAACAACACTTTCTCCATCTGCTTTTTCTCAAATCCATAACGAGCAATGAGCACGCGCTTTTCCCCCATCTTTAGACACACACGTTGATAACTATAAATAATCTTATTAAAACCAGATGGACCCAAAATCAAATTATCTTTAAATTATGTAAAACTTTCATTACAAAAATTGCGATGTTTCTGAACACGTGCGGTTCTAACGGCCAATAACGGTCTATTATCCGAATATTTCAGAAAACAGTAAAAACTCATTATAAATAAAGCTCGAGGAAAACCTTTTTGCTAATTACTGATAATAGCGCGTGGCATTTTCAGAAAATGGCCCTAACCCGGTTTTATGGTGTTCGTTACCGAAGTCATGTTGGCATTTGAAATTCGGCAGCCATATCATTACTTATCCGCGCTAGGATTGGGCAATTTGCGCGCCAGCTGCCTTTCTTGAATATGATAGCCCTTTTTCGGGCTTCCTCTCCAGGACCGAAACAACGATTACCCGTTACCCGAGTATGGTTGGCCCCACTGACTGCAGTTGATAAGGCACTCGTTTGAAAGATACATCGCTGGTGCAAAGAGCGGGCGATCTGCTCAGAGTTATATCCAGAGTCACCGTGAACTATAACGGGGCCTTTTTAGCCACAACTGGCCTGTCTACTAAAAGCGGGTGTCGGAACAACATGATTTTGCGAATAAACTTAGTCCAGATTGGTCTTAGTCCAAGCGAAGGCCCTTTTCATGAAGATCGTACCCTATGTAGGTGTTAACAACTGATCTGAGGTCGAGGTTAAATGTTACACTTAACGTTTCGAAGACAGCGTCTGCTCTAAGTTATCCGTTGTCACATAAAACTAAAACTGGGGCCAGTTTAGTTCCGATTGGTCTTATTCTAAGAAAGGTCTTCGTACACAGGTCTTAGCAAATATAGGTGTTTACGACGGATCCGAGGTCGAGGTTAAATTTTACACTGAGCAGTTCAAAAAGAGTGCATCTGCTCTAAGTTATCTTCAGTCACCGAAGATAAACTAGGACCAGTTTAGTCTCAAAGTCTCATTCTATGAAAGGGCTCCTTCTACAACAAGCGTGTTTACGACCGATCCGAGGTCGAGGTTAAACGTTGAATGGAGCGGTTTAAAGACAGTGCAATTGTGGTTTCTTCGGATAACTTGTAGATCATCCCGAGTAACCACAAATAAACCAGGACCCGCTTAGTCCCAATGGTTCAAATCTAGGAAGGGGCCCTATTTACAAAAAGCGTGTTTACGAGTGATCCGAGGTCATGGTTAAAAATTGCACCGTGGTACCGGCTACCGCGGTTATTAGTTCTAGAACAACCGCACCACTCATATAGAAAACTTTAATATGGACTCACCCAGATCTAAAACGTAGAACATGTTGCAACAACAACATTACCGTTTTGCAACGTGTTTCGTGAAACAAACGGATTGTTTTCTTACCTGAAAAAGAAATAACACGGGCAATTAATTTCTGAAAAACAACTAATAATAATAATAATAATAATAATAAAACTCTGAGCGGACATATCTGGACATATAGAAGAGTGAAAAAATTTAAAACCCTTTTAGTGGTAAAAAAAAATGTCTCTTAAAAGGTTTTTTATACTTTCGCGAGTCTCGCAACATGTCGCTATCTTACATATACACCATTAGTTAAAACAACCCTCGAGAGCTGGACTCGTAGCTGGTTATGCAAAACTAGCCACGGATTTTAAAAAGATAAATTACAGATACGGCTCATTTGGAAGCTGCTTTCAGGGATTTCACGGGCAGAGTATCCGAGATGGAAAATGTTCGGACAACTCGTTATAAAAGGCGCTGCGACAGAAAAAGTACATTAGGAAGATACGTGTGCGGAGAGCGAATATGGCCACTCGTGAAATACAAGAATCGTATAAAAATCATGTATGGCTAAGCTTGTATAAAAGAAATGCAGTGTTCAATGTAGACAGGTTAAGTCGATTTAATATTGAAAATCCATCGGATTTGCAGGCACTTCGTGATCCGTGCGAAATTATACAACCGACAACATGTTTTTAACCCGCGAGTATAAAAATCATGTATGGGGCATGTATGGCTAAACTTGTATAAAAGAAATACAGTGTTCAATGTAGACAGGTTAAGTCGATTTAATATAGAAAATCCATCGGATTTGCAGGCACTTCGTGATCCGTGTGAAATTATACGAGAGACAACATGTTATTAACCCGCAAGTATAAAAATCATGTATGGGACATGCATGGCTAAACTTGTACAAAAGAAATACAGTGTCCAATGTAGACAGGTTAGGTAAATTTAATAGAGAAAATCCATCGGACTTGGTGGAATCGACGATTATACGATGGGTAATATGTTATTAAACCGAGTGAAAAAATAGTATCTGGCTTTTTCAAAATAAATCACTTTTCCATGACTTTCTAAAAAATTTCCCTTACATTTTCAGGTTTTCCAGCACTTATTAGTCACACGTATGACCAGATCCTATTAAGGGCCCACAAAAAGTGATCTTTTTTTAATAGTTAAGTGTCTTCGGCGACAACAATCTGCCTTTTGGCCCTTTAAGCACCTGAGGCCCAATTTAAAGGTTTTGGAATTTCCCCTCTATACATATATGGGACTCCCCCCCCTGGCGTTAATAGACCCAAATGACATTCATTAGCGAACCTGTCTTGTTTTTTTAAGGTCTTTTTTCCCTAACCGCGAGTGTATTTTTATACTGGACATATATATAGACGTACCAATTAGTCTAGGACTTAAATTACTAAGGCACACCAAAAAAAAAACTAACACTAACGAGGCACACCAATAAACAAACTAAATTTGCCAAGGCACACTTAAACAAGAACTCAAATTTAAAAGGCACACTGAAAAAGAGTTTAAAATTGCCAAGGCAGTGTGAAACAGCAGCTGAAAACAATTTTTAGCAAAACTTTGGAAAAATGTGCGGGCCATTGACGAAGACATCAAAACACATTTCCTCATTTTGTTTTTAAAGTTTTTAACATTTTTTAAAACTTTTTTATAAAAAAAAGCTCATTTTGGAAATTTCTTAAACTTTTTTCAATCAATTCGATTTTTTCCACATTTTTTAAAACTTTTTATACAAAAATGCTCATTTTGGAAATTTCTTAAACTTTTTTCAATCAATTCGATTTTTTCCACCATTTTAAGCTTTTCTAAAATATTTTTTTTTATTTTTTAAATAATTATAACTCATTTTTGCTTTTTTCTTTTTATTCACTTTTTTTACATTTTTCCCATTTTTAACCTTTTTTTTACTAATTAAGTTTTCTTACATTTTTTTAATTTTTAAAGTTTAAAAACTTTTTCAATTAATTCAATCTTTTTACTTTTTTTCAAAACTTAAACATTTAAAATAATTTTTTTAATTTTATAACTTTTTTTCAATTTATTGACTTTTTTCCCCATTTTTCCAATTTTTAAACTTTTTTTAATTTATTCATTTTTTTAAAAACTTTTCTGCAATTTTTTTACCATTTTGTTTAGGTTTTTTTTTACCATTTTTTAGTTTTTTCCTGTTTTTCGAAGTTTTAAACTTTTTCTTACTATTTAGCTTTTCTTACATTTTTAAATTATTTTTAAACTTTTAAACAATTTGTGACTCCCCCCCCCCCACTCATTTTAAACCTTTTAAATAATTTTTTTAATTTTATAACTTTTTTCAGTTTAATGACTTTTTTCCTATTTTTCCAATTTTTATACTTTTTTGCAAACTAATTAGCAATTTTTGTTACCATTTTATTTAATTTTTTATCCCACATTTTATGGCGCACAAAAACGTGAAAATGGATGTAAAAAACGACGAATTGAACAAAATAAAGTTCTTAAAAAATGGATAAAACTGAATAAAATTGAGTTTAGTGTTTTGTTTCCGTGGGATATGGGTTTGAAATCGAGTGTATGTTTTTTTACTTTGGGTTTTCTGTTCTTATTCTACGTGGAGTTTAAGAAGTCATTAATGACATCATTTCACCGGCGTTGAAATGAATTACGGCTAGCGGCTGAACACATGCCTTCCGGTTATGCACCTGCGTCTTCTTTCTTCTTCCTCCCCAACCAAAACAAGACGACGAGAGGCGCGGCCATCTTTGCATCTTTACAAACCGGATCCACGACATACAGTGTTATTCGCGGCACACGTGGTCGGTAATTGTCGCGGCACACACGAGGGGCGGTCAAAAAGTCTCGCATATTCGTTTATTATACAAAAACCACATGTCGTACAAAAAAACTGAAATAGCCATTTTAAAGAGCGGGAAATTTGCTATTTTTCAACTTAGGACCCGAGTTTGTCGACACATTTATGCCAACGTTTGATGAGATTGTTTCTTTTCCACTCGTAAAATGCGTTACGTTGTCTATGCGGATATTGGCGAACCGCGAGTTTCGCATCATGGTCAGTTTGGAATTTTTGACCACTCGTGGACCAAACATTTCACTATAAATTTCACTCGGTTTCATAACTTTCAAAACTTTTGTTGCGAACGCTTTCGAATGAGGCGCCATTTTGTTTTTGATAGTTTGTTCGAAATTCTGCACGAATTGTGGCGCCATGCATGGAGGGACATAAACCCCAAATTTCCCGCTTTTTAAAATGGCTATTTCAGTTTTTTTCTACGATATCTGGTTTTTTAATTGTGAACAAATATGCGAGACTTTTTGACCGCTCTTTGATTTGTTTTTCATTTTTTTATAAATTTGTCACTTTCTTTACAAACCATCGTTTTTTATATTTCTCAAAAAAACCTCTTTTTTGTTGTTTAATTCTCTTCGTTCGCGCGTCGATGACACACTTAACGCAAAACGATGATTTTTTACTCGTATTATTATGACAAGTTGAAGAATATAAACGACATTTTGTTAAATTTATTCATTTCTCAAATAGCCTTTCAATTTGAAATGCGTTTTTTTTTTTATTTTAAAAAATGTCATTTTCGCGTACATTTTTAGATTTAATGCTCGCGCAAAAGTCCATTTCGGATAATGGGTCCACTTTTTGTTTTTTATCTTTTAAAATTGTAATGAGATTGACGATTAATTAATGCGAAACAATTTACGAAAACAAAAAAAACTACTTTCGCTAAAAGGTTTTTTATCGTCTTCCAAAAAAAAAAAAAAATAAGCCTAACGCAAAAATGGCGCGTCAACGTCTTAAAAAGTTACGCAACGTGAACACAAAAGCGAGTTACAGACATCGATAACTCGCCGAACAAAAGGTGAACGAGCTCAACTCGAGACACGACTCGAGTCACTAACAAACATGTGAAGAAAATGGTACAAGGATCATGGTTTGGACTAACAACTTAAAAAACAACACAAACATGTTTCGTGAAACATGTCGAGGACTAAATTTGTCACACCACAAAGAAGGGATTAAAATGATGAATAAGGAGGTTGAAATTTCCGTAATAACACGCATATATACGCGCGAGAAGAAGTCAAAAGTCTAAGAAAAGGCCTATTTTTTTATCCAAGATGGCCGCCGCTAGTGCGTGTGTTTTCACCCTCGTGAAATGTGAAGGTTAGGCGAGTTTAGCGTGCCACTAACCTCTTAGATGTGTATAATAATTATAAGCCTTCTTCTACCTTATGATACGACACGTAATATGTAGACCATATTAAAAAGTATATTTGAAATACGAGCTTCTTAATTCTTTTGCTCAAGTACCGCCCTCTCAGACTTAATCAAAAGCACAGAAAATAAAAGAGATACTTTTTTTTGTGCTACATTCTCTGCTTCTCAAACTTTTTTTCAGATAATACACTTTAAGGGGAGAGGGGGTAAAGCAACGGGACATTTTTAACCATTTTTTCAAATTATACAGTGGAAACTCGGGTTACTCTCGAGAGATTGCTGTCCCTTTGAGAGTTCATTGTTTTCAACTGATTGCGCTATCGGTTCGTGATCCGAATCAAGTGAACTTTCGCCTGTTGAAAACAATGAACTTTCAAGTGGACAACCACCACCTGAGAGTAGCCATCTCTATCGAGAGCTTCTCTCGAGAGTAACTCTTGAGAGTGTTCTCGATAGTGCAATCGGTTGAAAACAATGAACTCTCAAATGGACAGCCATCTGAGAGTAGCCATCTCTCGAGAGAGTAACTCTTGAGAGTGTTCTCGTTAGTGCAATCGGTTGAAAACAATGAACTCTCAAATGGACAGCCATCTGAGAGTAGCCATCTCTCGAGAGAGTAACTCTTGAGAGCGTTCTGGATAGTGAAATCGGTTGAAAACAATGAAGTCTAAAATGGACAACCGTCTGAGAGTAGCCATCTCTCGAGAGTAACTCTTGAGAGTGTTCTCGGTAGCGCAATCGGTTAAGTCAACTCTCGAGAGTATCGAGAGAGGGAGAGAGTAACCCTTCAGTGTTCTAGAAAGCGCAATCGGTTGAAAACAATGACCGTCTGAGAGTAGCCATCTCTCGAGAGATAGAACCCCACCTTCTAATATCTCGCAGCCATATCACGAGAGCAAATGTTGATCACGTGGACACATTAAAATTGTTGTGAATGACAGGCAGTAATTTGGATGGATGTTAATCCGCGTTCTCGCATTTTCCAACATGATCTCGCTTTTTAATCGCGCGATAATCACAAAACTCTTTTTTTATCCACCTCTCGAGAGAAATGAAAATGTTGAAAGAAGTTCGTGAAGAAAAACCGCAAGAATGTCGATGAAATTGAAACTGGTATAAAACTCGCATCTCCTAATTTCTACGCCTTGAGCTCCATATTCGCGAGCGCCGCCATCTTTCAATATAATTGAAGTTTTACTTAATTCGAGTTCAGCACCATTTTGAAATTACTTTAACGAAGCACTCGTTTTTAAAGTAAGGGCCGTTCTAATTATTGCGAGGTTTACAAAACGGATTTTTAGCCATTAGAAATATGATTTTTTTTATACAAAATTTCATTATTTTTCTATTATATTTCTTTCAAAATTTAAAAAATGTCTGTTCTACAGAAACCAGACCGCCTTTTCTTTGTTACAAAATTTTATAAATTTCTCAACAAATTTTAAAAATACCTCGCAATCCCTCGAGAAAATTTGTTTGGGGGAAGGGGAGAAGGGATATGGTTTCCATCTCGAGAGATGGGTATACTCTCAATAGTTACTCTCGAGAGATGGCTGTCCGCTGGAGAGTTCATTGTTTTCAACCGATTGCGTTATCCAGAACACTCGAGAGTAACTCTATATATATATTCACGGACCTTGATAGCGAATATGCACCCGGTCAATAACCTTTTCGATCGTATGAATTAAGTTTCCCCTCTCCACTCTGCTGGATTCTCAAACTTTGATCTGGATTCCAGGAGCACCTCATCGTCATCCTCGTCCTCTTATCATAATCGCGTCGCCATTAGAATAACTCAATAATCATCCCGTTGTTTTTCAGGATGAATAATGCACGAGTCTATTGTTCTTTTCGAGTGTCACATCGGATGAAGAAGAATAGAAAAATATGATACTCCCTCTCTCTCTCTCAGAATATTAGTAGCAGTCGATGGATTTCTACCATAATAATATACGGCGGAACTGAGGTTTACGAACGTCTCTGTCTACGAACACCACGTGTTATTTCGCTTTACGAACGATGCTTCCTCAGTTCACGAACACATTTTTTCGGACCACCGATCGAAGGTCCGAGTTTCTGCAATTGTTTCACTAGTTCCGGCAGAACATCTTCGTTAAGGATAAGTTTTACTAAATGCGAGAAACATGAAAAATGTCTTAGAATTTTCGAGGATTCAAATTAAAATCGAGAACGCTATCGAGAGTTACTCTCGAGAGATGGATACCATCACATGGCTGTCCATTTGAGAGTTCATTATTTTCAACCGATTTCGTTATCCAGAACACTCGATAGGTTGCACCAATAAAGGTTAAGCTAAACCTGAGGTTAACCGTGAGTTAACTACGGAAAAGCATTGCACCAAAGGAAGTTAACAGTTGACCATTGGTTAACTTGAGGAAAAGTTAAACCAGCTACTCCCTGGTGAAAAAAACAATAGAAAACAATAGAGATTTCTATTGGTATTTGGACGCTTTATTGGTTTTAATTGTTTTCTATGGTTCCTGTATTGGCTTCTATGGTTTGGCTGTATTGACTGAACAATAGAAAACAATTGAAACCAATAGAAAACAACGTTCCAAACCTTAGTCAGGAATTTCTGGGTTGAAAGGGGTCCTAAGGAGGCCTAGAGCACAAGGAAGACACAAAAGAACCAGCGGAGGTCAAACTCCTCGTGCATGTGCCGTGTCAAAATCCTGAGTGCGGCCGTCGTTCCTTTTAAGTCTTTTTCACTGACTTATTAAAGAAGAAGAAGAACTCAGCGGGGATGCTCGAGGATGATCTTAGAAACTTTTTTTACCTAAGTTTCCACTTGACTTTCCAATTGCTAAACTGCTTTTGTTCTAAGCCAAGGAAGCGTTTAGCAAATTCAGCCGAATTAATCAGCGGATTCATCCGAACGCAGATTCACATGGATTTTTTGTTTCCCCAGGACTGTTCCGTGAACCGACAAACAGCGATGGAAGTATCGAAACAAATTTTAGACACATATATCGGAAGAAAGCATCAATATCAGTACGGGGAGAGTGGATATAGGAATGGGACGCAGGAGAAATGAGACATTGCCAATAATTTAAAATTTGAAAGTGTAAAAAGTTTGACGCTCGTGTTCCCGCCATTTGTTCGCGTAAAATGGTGGCCTTCCGATGAAACGCAAGAATATGGGAAGGAAAAGCGTGATTTCACTACAACAAAGTGTGTTTTTACTTCCAATATTAAACTCTTCTAAAAGTATTGTTTATAGAGGAAACGTTTTCAAATTAAGTACATTAATAGCAGTTAGGATGGTTATGATGTTATTACATGTTTCGCGCCAATCTGCCAGCTCCTTTTAATCCTACGGTGTGTTTGGGACAAAGACCTAGGGGAAGGAGGATTGGGACACAACAGTGCGGGAGGAGAAATAAGCATACATTCCCTGTTGCTGGAATTTCATGCATTTTTTTGCTTTTAGAACTTTGGCACGTGCAGGAGGAATCTTAAAGCACGTGCAGAACAGTTCTTTTTCTGTTTGACGTTGAAGCTGGTGATTTTGTGTCGGTGAGATTCGCCGGGAAAAATAATGTGGTTATGAACTCGAAGAAGCTAAAATGTATTTTTTTTTGTGAAGAAAGGAGAAAACCGTGAGTTTTAAATTTACTGATACGCGAGTCATAAACATGGTTACTAAAGTTGATGTCATTCTGAAGCTTCCCCCGCCTTTTCTGTGAGGAGGAAAATCAAAATTGCGGGAAATCTGCACATTTTGCATCTATGTTAGTTAATTTTCGATAGTACGTTAGTTTTCGTAAAAAAATTCTTCTAAAAGGTAAAGAAAGTGTGTTCTTATTATCGCGAATAAATAAAAAAATGAATTTAGTGTGGTAAAATCCTTCGTATCTTCGTTTTAAAAACAGTGTCCCATTCCTCCTGCGCGCAAGAGGATTGGGACACTATGGAGAGTAGTTGAATTTCAATTATTTTTCTTATTTTAGTAAAAAGAAAATATTTTCAACACTGCGCACACTAGTCGCAATAGCTTAAAGTAAATTCGTTAGTAAAATTTGTTACGTTTTATGGGTTTGTGAAAAATTTTAAAAATAAAATGGCTTATTTCTACTCGCTCTCCCCATGTGGTTTTCGATTACAAATTCACAACTTTTTTCAATGGTACTGCTGTTGCAGCCTCGCACAAGCCCCGGATGAGGACAAGTCCAGACATGTCCACGCATGCCAAAACGTATGATCGATATCTTAGATTATTCACCCAAGTTTATAGACACCAATTATATCAAAGGAATTTTCCAGCATAACTCCCGACTTTTTTAAGGTGATAAAATTCCAGCACATTTCCCGATTTTACCAAGTGTTAAACAAATGTCGAGAGACACGATTTTCTTACCTTAAAAACCAGGAATGAAATTTTCAAGATATATTTGCCAAAATTTTGATTCTTACCTGAAACAAAAAATAAAACACATATAAGATAAGATGAAACGAGCAAATTTCAAGGATTTCAAGACCCGATGCGATCACAAAATTTCAAGCATAATTTTCGACTTTTTAAGAGCGGTAAAAATTCAAGGACCTTTAAAGACTAATGAAATTGTCTCTCAAGTGACTCGAGATATCCAGTGAATTTTATGGAAGAATTCAAGCAAATTTCAAGGATTTTAAGCATAATTCCTGACTTTTCATACTTGATATGGCACACAGAAGTCCATGGCAAAAGAAGGTACATGTTAGGGTGAGAAGGACCATTTGATCAGGGGCCAACGACCGCAGCATGTGGTAAGTGGTTGTGGAATCAAGAGGGCACCAGGGGGCGCCCCCTATTGACAGTGAGTGAGGAAGGGCGACGGGGGTCCTTTGGTTTTGGTTCTAACCACGCAGATGAGGGTTCCAAATTAGAGAAGGTCGGCTAATTGCGACCCATAGGGGGCGCTTCGGAATGTAAAACGACACTTTAGATAGATAGGACCAGAGCCCTAGGGCGCAACAGCGTGTACACACACAGGGGCCATGTTGAGTAAGACAGATCAGGGGCATACCTAATATTCCAAAAAGAACAACGTGGATGAAATTCAAGGATTTCAAGGACCACCAAAGGCCACATTTTGCAAGTTTGAGGACTATGCAGTTGTAGGACCACAATTGGAATCGGTAGCCCCCTATGATAAATCAAAGGGCACGACACCCCTGCCGGGAGGGGAGACGAATAGGTTAGGGCACGTAGCGTCCTCATCGGTCATCCTTACATATTCCAAACCCCTGACCCTCGAATACATTGAAGGACTTTATACCGAGAAAATGATAAATGCCCATTTGTTAGAACTGCATGGGGCCGTCTGTTTGGACACTCCACGTGTGTCTACATGTACTTGGGACCCTCCTTCTATGCCCCCTTTGTGGTAATGTAATCAAAATACAGTGGAGTCTCACTTATACGAAGCATTCACTTATACAAACAATTTCCTGTTCCCCCGGCAAAAACTCCATTTAACCCTGTGTAATGCACTATTCGCTTATACGATATTCAGTTATACAAAACTTCCACTTATACAAAGGGTGATTCCTTCCCCCTCGTGTAAATACTATTCAATTATAAGAAGAGCTTTTTCACATAATCTTTACTTATAAGAAGAATGTTCTGTTCCCCCTCATATTCGTATAAGTGAGACTCCACTGTATACGCCTTTTTGGATTTTAGATGGCAAAATGTTGACAATTTGACTTTAGGCCCCAAGTCCAATGTTTAGAACGTTTGACAAAAGTGAGCCCCAATTTTGGGGCTTATTCTGGAACACTGTCTGGGGCAACTTGTTCTGTCCCTCATTAAGATACCTTAATACGAGTATTTGGTAGTTTTGGGGAAGGGGCATTAAAGGCGTCAAATTACCTCAACGTTCCGCTAGGTGTGGTTGAGCGATACCCTAAGGGCCCTTGGGCATAGGGCATGTCCGAGTAATAGATGATAACAAAGTGAAATTCATCCCGGCCAAACAACTAATCAACTTTCGGGCAAATTAGCCCCGAGAAATAACGCATTAGGGGACCTAAGCACGAAAACAACAAAGTGCCCTAAAGGCCCTAAGACTCCCCCTCCTGTAGTCCCTCCCTCCCTTATAGTAGGGCACCGAAGATTAAAAATCAAGGATGATAATCCGAGTGAAAAATGTAGATAAAGGTCACTAAAAGCAAAGGACCCCCCCTCTTCATTTAAACGTGTCCCCTAACTTATAATCCTCGCTAGGGGGCGCTACTTCAGACCTTGACCTCCGCAAATTCCCTTCTTTTGCGCGTCATCGTCAATTGGTCGCAACAATTTCGCACTAGGACACTAATAAGGGCCAAAAAAAGAACAAAAAAAGTGTGGGGCCCCCGACAAACAAAATAAGAAGCACTTAAAATAATTTCATCGTAAATGTGGTTTTATGGCCCTTTTATATTCTGATGGGGCCTCTAATAAAAACACCTCACGCATCAAAATAATTATAGGGCCATAATTAAAAATCGGTGCCTTTCAATTATCTTTAAGAGTAAGGGCAGTTTTTAGAAATTTAAGAAAAGCTGGATATGGGGATTGTAAACCTGGCTTCTGTTTGTAAAACAGAGTTTGTTGGAAATAATTCTAGATTTCAAGGATTTCAAGGACATCAACTAAAAGTGTCCAGTTAACATGCTAGTAACTGTTGCAAGGATTTCATGGATTTCAAGGATCATCATCTAAATTTAGTGTTTAGTAAACATGTTGCGAAAACTTCAAGGATTTCAAGGATTTCATGGATCATCATATAAATGTTGTGTTTAGTAAGCATATTGCTAAAACTTAAAGCATACTTCAAGGAATTCAAGGATTTCATGAATCATCATATAAATGTAGTGTTTAGTAAGCATATTGCGAAAACTTCAAGCATATTTCAAGGAATTCAAGGACTTCATGGATCATCATATAAATTTGGTGTTTAGCAAACATGTTGCTAAAACTAATATTTCAAGGACTTTCCCCTGCCTATTCCAGGTTTTCCATGAATGTGTTAACTCTAGACAACGATTATTTTTCACCTCAGGTGGTCCTTAGGTCCTTTCATCTTCATCATACAGCCAAGAGTTACAACTCTTTTAGCCCAGCATGAATGAAACTTAGCTTCCAACTAAACTCAAATTGCTTTCAAAAACAAAAAAAAACACAAATTTATGTATTTTTACAAGAAAAAAAGACAATCAGGGCCACGTACAAAAATCCTGTTCGCAGGGAGCTTTTCCGAAAAATGGCTACTTCTCGTATAGCGTTCCGACGACAACTCCGGCGTTACATTTTTGTTGTTGTTATAAAACCAAAAAATATGAATAACCAGAGTAAAATAAAGTAAGAAATAGTATTGCAGGTGGAGAAAGGGCGAAACAAGAACATGTTTTGCCTCCAGCAGACAGTTGAAACACTCATTAGCATACGGAACACGCTGATGGCGCCATCTTTTAGAATTAACTGGAGACTGGTGAGCATCATTTAGATTGGGGGTGGACAGAACAATGGAAACACGTGATACGGATACATATTTCTTTATTAATAATGGTGTCGCTCCATTATTTTATACATTCGGCAGACTCGGAATGGACTCGTAACAAACTTTCGGAGCGGAGTATCGCAAATTTATATCTTTTTCCAGAGTTTTTGTTTCGCAAACTTTGCAGCGGTCGATGATAAATAACTCCGAGAACTCTCTTCGGAAGATGCGTTTATTAATTAACGCTACATATATCGAATCTCTCGCTCTTCTTCGGGTGTCTTGTTCAACTCTGACATGTCCGAGTGGCATATCCAATAGTACGCTCCTGGCAGAAAATTTGCCGCACTTTATTCAAATTAACAGCAGTATTTTTGTGGTATAGCAGTTTTAAAAGGCTTAAGGCCCCGAGGTGATCAAATGGACTAATCCAGTATTCAACACTCAGGCCTTCATCAGGTGCCTTACTCTCCTGTGACTGGACAAGTCCTATTATCTGGGAGGTGGGGAGACAAGCTCCTAGGTGATAAAATGGACTAGTCCAGTATTCAACACTAAGGCCTTCATCAGGTGCCTCACTCGCCTGTGAATGGACCAGTCCCATTATCTGGGAGGTGAGGAGACAAGCCCCTAGGTGATCAAATGGACTAATCCAGTATTCAACACGCAGGCCTTCATCAGGTGCCTTACTCCCCTGTGACTGGACAAGTCCCATTATAAGGGAGGTAGGGAAACATCTTTGTCTGGGCCACTTATGTGGGTGTTGCTCCAGGTTCTGCCTCAAAACATCAGTCCCAGCTAAGGGCTTCTTGCTGAGATAACAAACTCACAAAAACAGTGTCCCCACCAATTAAAACACGGAGCAAAAGCAAGGTCTTTGTAAACATGTTTGCGATAAAAGTTTGCTTACCATGTTCCCGTTTGATGTTTCGGCAAACTTTAGGTCGTTTTTACTTTGAAAAGCAAGCGTTTGGAATCATTTTGCTCACGCCAGAAAAGCGTTTGGAATGAGCGGGCACAGCGCTCGTACGTTTGCTTTTCAAAACATGTTCCCGAAAGCGTGATTTAAGTCTTGTTTCGTGTTTTCCACGGTGGAGACCCGGCTTAAGACCGGGGCCACGCAAGTGTCTTTTCACTTAAAAAATGCACTTGAAAAAACACCACATATGGGCCAAGGTCCATTTTTCCGCGTGTTTTTCCAACAACGCGTTTTCTCCGCTATGTGTTTCCTGCACGAGCGGGATGTTTCTTACTATTTTTCCATGGGCTTTTTTGCGTAAAAAGACGTTCGCATAGTTTTAATGCTCGAAAAATGTTTCTAGCTCTACGACTACAAATAATTTGCGGATGGAAACAATTTTGCCGAAGACGTTCATCGAGGAGTATAATTTTGTATCTTTACGCAGAGGTGGCTCCCCCACCAAAATTTGTTGGGAGCATTCTACGAAAGAGGCCCAGCCATTGCATATTTTCTAGGGAGGAGGAGCTGTTTTTTTAAAAGCAAGGGTGGGGTTCCTCTCGAAAAAGATAATACCCCCAACAAGTTACGAGGAATGGAAGGGGGTTGTTTAAAGGACACCCTTCCTCCAGAAACAAAATTATAGCGTTTTTATACTCGGTCGGTACTTATTTCTGAGGGGTTTTTCTGTTTCAGGTTTAAAAAAAACAATGTTCATTCTCATAAAGAAATTTTTACTTTAACAAAAAAAAAAAAAGGTAAGGGGTCTTTTCATCCCTTTTCCCCTCGTTTTAAGTGCTCATGACTATACACTTAAACAGGTAGACTGTTCTACTTATGTGTTTTTTTGTTTTATATACGCAATTTCAAATGAAACATTATAAGAAGCATTGGGAAAATAGTTGAGATAAGTAGTCACGATAAGTAGAGATTTTTTTAAAAAAATATCGAAATAATTTGAAAAGATTTTTGTTAACATACTTTTATTTAGTTTTAATTTCCATACATGAATTATCAAATTTTATAGTTTACCGCGGGGAACCGTAACAGTTGTACACAAATTATTTACTATAGTTTGGAATTATTTTTTTCATGTGATTATATTTTCTCGCATGTTTTGAATTTGAAATCTGAATTTTTAATAAATATTTTAATAACTTTTCTTATAATTTTACCATTTTTTACACAATATTGTTTTTTTTACAAAATTTAACTTTTATTTTTGTTTAAAGTGAGTCAGAAATAGCTTCTTATATACCGGCTTTAGTGATTTTTACATTTTCGAGCTCACGGACATTTTCATGAAAATTTTCAGGAATTTGTACATGTTCGAGCTTGCGGAACACTACGCTAAGCCTAACATTGTCGCGGCACACAGGTTCAAAAAAAAAAAAAACACTTAAGTGCCAAACAAAATTTCCAGGGAAACCAAGGAAGATTTGTTTTATTGCTTTACAAAACCTTGTGAAAAATTCAAGAAATTTTCAGAAAATTTTATGAAATATACAACAAAATTTCAGAAAATCATTTTTGTGCAATTTTGATCAATATGAAGGGAACTAACTATACAATATACTTGTATTTGTATCAATATACATTAGTAAATAAACACAAAGTTGGATTAAGTTTCCATTAGATCATGGACACAGACGCCCCCCTTCGGTGTATACAAATGTCGCCATAGAGGGCGTAAAGTGAGGCAAGAATGTTTAGAAACTACTCCCTGTACATGTTTGCAAAAGTTGAGTCAGTGAACCAGGAACACGAAACATCGTTTTATATGTCACGTAAATCCAGCACTTTAGAAACCCCTGATGGACATTATTTATATTTCATAAATTTCAAATTCATTCACTAACTTATTTAGAGATATTAACAATTTTTACTCTAGTCATAAAAAGAGGTAATAAAATACATTAAACCTGACCTTGTATAAACATAGACAAACATAAATATAAATATATATATATATATAGTCCACTTTTTCATAATATAACAAAAACTGTCAGAAAACGTGAAAAAACTTTTAAAAAGGCTTAAAAAAACCAAAAAGGCTTAAAAAGAACTTCAAGATGTCACTTAGACATACAAACGTGTATATATGGTCGAAAATAAAAAAACTTGAAAAATGTAGTAACTATTTATCGAAAAAGAGGTTTCTTTTGAAAGGTGCCTTCGGGCGAACGGGTCCTTGTTGTTATCCATATCTCAGATATGGAGAAAACAAATATTCAAACTGGTGAAACATTTTTTTAAAAATAGACACAGATATTAAATTCTAGAAAAAATCATATATGACATGTATTTTCACATGTACCGGTTGATGTTTCACATAAACATGTCCGTATATGGAGTTGTATGTCCGTAACACAATGAAATACACAAATTATATAAATTGCACCGGGATACATTTTTAATTAAGTTTCCTGTAAGTAAAAATTTAAATTATGATTATAACATTTTTGTGGCGATTAAAATTTCAGATCCGCGTTAATTAATATACCATAATTACAAAAGCATATATTAACCGGCTTTGAAGAATATTCGTAGTTCCCGTAAAAATCAGAACATTATGGGTTTTCTGTTAGGTATACAAATACGTATTCTGTATCGAAACAAAAGTATCGACATTGTACAGTGTCATCGTTATCGCACGATCCCTAGCTACTGTAGGTGGCCATTTTTAACGAGTTAAAACACTTTCGAAAGTAAAAGTTCCCCGATGATTAAAACTCGTCATCGGCCCATTAAAATATGAAAAACATCAAAAATCCATTTAGTAAAAATATCAAAATTCAGCCGATGAAACATAAAATTAGTAGCGTGACAAAAAGATGCAATTAGTTACATCGACTCAAAACAAGCCGTAACAAAAATCGACGACATACAAAATGAAACTTTCAAATTGTGCGAGTGTTTTTTTATTTTGAAAAATTCCTTCTCAGTTTAATAATTACATCTGATAATGATTAAAAAACTCCATTATTTTAAGTGGTTTTTTTTTGTTTGTAGCTTTTAATATATTACACATATTTTGATACACTTTCGAAAGACGTAAAATCGCTGCTCCTAATTAACTTTTTTGTGCATCGTGTGTTGCGCTTTGTGCGTTGCGACTCCTTCTTACATGGCATGGATGTGTGGAAAACCACTGCCACACGAATATGTAGAAATCCATATGCGGCACGTATATTTATTTTATTTATTTATTTATGAATTACACTCAAAGAGTACCTTAGGATAATTAAATACCCCGTCTCACATCACATATACACATATATACACATATCACACATCATATAAAAAAGCACTCCAGGTGCAAAGCACTATAAAATCAATATCTCGAAAATAAATACATTAAAACTGGCGCGAACGTAAACAAGCTCCCAATAACTCAAATCCATAGATAAAGCAACAGTTTGCCCTTACGATATATTACTTCAATAATTTTCAATAATGAATTTTTTTAGGGATGACTTCCAGTGTTTGCATCCCTGAGTACAAGACCA